>ML806253.1:101305-112246 GCA_009831015.1 Picea engelmannii | reverse complement strand
TTTAATTTTACACTAGCGTATTAACACCTTTAAATAAATTATAAAACTAAAATTTAATTAAAATAATAAAAAAAAATGAATCTTTAATTATTCAAAAGGGCGTAAAAATATTTTTAAAAAACTAATAAACTAAACATTAATATATATAAGAAAAAATATAATGGCGAGAGTTTAATGTGCAAGCATTATCTGGCAGCCTTTAAGGTTGGGCTTTGGCATGAGGCCCATGTGCCCAGCCTCAGGCTCTCAGTACCAAACACCTGTCTCTTCGACCCTACGTGTCCTCACTTCCGCCTCTTTCCTCTGCGGCCTCTCGCCTCTCTCCTCTCCTCTTGGCGCTGGTGTTGGTCTGGTTGTTAGCGATCAAGTAGATCAGCTCCTAATTTTTCTACTTGTGCTGCCACTGCAAGGCATATAACCATGAACTAAGGCAGCTTCAAGGGTTTCCACTTTCTGTAGACAGTTCTTTCAGGGTTGACGCAGGATCCCTATCCGGATCAAGCTATGTGTTCCAGTTTCCTTCTGTCATGGAAGATATTTGCTGCCTGTGATTGGAAAATGGCTGCTCAAGTTGTGGGTAAATTGCCACAGAATGCACAAGTTACCCGGGCCGAACTTACAGATTTTACACAGGGAAATCAGTATACCCAATTGGATTTGGATTGAGATGCACAACGTTCTCTCATTCTCTGGTCCATGCACCAGAGCTGGTTTCATTGTCCCTTCATGAAAGCCAACTTAGGTCATGGTATAGAACGAACAATTCATGTGCTTCTGTCCACGTGGAGAACACCAAGTGCGAGGGATTGCTCTTTGACCTTCATATGGACGTGCATAACACAGGCAGCATAGATGGAGGGCATGTTGTTCTCTTGTTCTCCAGTCCTCCTGCGATTCACAGGTCTCCACAGAAGATCCTGCTCGACTTCAGAAAGGTCCATGTCGGCGCGGCAGCCACAGAAAGAGTGCAATTTAGCATTGACGTGTGCAAAGATATGAGTGTTGTGGATGAGATTGGTGTGAAGAAGTTGGCATTGGGCTCTCATATTATTCATGTTGGAGATGTCCAACATTCACTTAATATTCAAATTGAATGAACTGGAGAGTGGTTTGAAACGGACTGGTAATTAACAGACAGACAACGGAGGCAGATTTAGCAATATTTGGCTTACGGCGAATGTAACCAACTGCTACTAGATTATAAATAAAATTTCATGCCCAGTTTAAGTTGGAATTTGGACAGGTATGGAGGAAGAAAGCAGCAATGTGTCCAGATCCGTCTCCCCATCGAAGGCTTATGCTTTTTTTTTTGCACAAAGCATCTTCAACGTATTTACTATTTTGCTCTGGCTAATTAAAGATCTGGAATCCGGCATGGAGTTTGAGTAGATTGCTGAGGAGACCAGCTGCAGAGGATTGGTTTTGATAGAAGCTCAGTTTAGATGTTGATGCCACTCCAGAGGGATGGGTCTTTAATACCGTTGTGAAATGATAAATCTGTGAGTTATTTTTCACCAACTCCGCACGTAGAAATGCTATGCAGTTATAGAACGATGTTCAATGCAGCACAAACATAGAAATAGCTATTCACCTTTTTTTAAGATTTTGCATTTGAATTAGCTCTGTAGTTTTATATGCATTTAGTGTATATTACACCTCTTAAAACCCTAATATTACCCTAAATCATTTCTATAATAGAAGTAAATTCATTTTTGTTAGGAGGAAACTTAATTTGTTCTGTGCCACGAGATGTGGTTTTAGAGATATCTGTAGATAATTTATGGCTTCAGATATCTGTGTATTTTTCTATGTTTACATTCAATTATGCAAAACACAGGGCTAAAGTCAAAATCTAGTGAAGTGGAAAGAGAGAGAATAGTACTTGCAAATTAGACTCAGAGCACAGAGTTGATTACTCGTCGGTTCATTGCGAAACAAATTCTTATTTTAATGACATTGTGTATTTTGGCGTGTGTGGTGTCTACTTCTTTAATTGTGTATTTGGTGTGTGTGCTCGTCCGTGCTATTTATGGAATTTCTGCCGTGTTGTGAGTTTCCAATGTTGTCGTACTTGGAGAGAGCACAGTGTGTGGGTGTGGGAGCTTCCAATATTGTCGTAAGTGCTGTGTGGATGGAGTTTTTCCTTTTTCCAAGCAAACCGATCAAACTCTGAGGCCTTTTTACCTCTTCCCGTGGAGTTATTTCCTTCACCACCAATTTATTGGTATTTATACCTGTGACAACCCGTTTACAGCAGGAATGTCCGGAGAGAGAATGAACTCGAGATCTCAAATTAGGGTTTAAGATTTATTTATGGACAAAATGTTGAAATAGGGACTCAGCAGTGGTACGTAGAGAATAAAAAAATAAAAAAAAAATCATGAAGAGAAATGTTTATAGGAGCTCATCATTATTAAAAAGGAAAGAAAAGACAGATAATGATCACATATTTTAATTAAAAAAATTCAATTTAAATGTGTAAACAAATGGCATCGTATATTTATTTCATTTATATATATATTTAGATTTATTTACTATCAATATTAGATGAATAACTAGTTGAATAACTGGAATTTGTTTATATAACTTGCGTTTATATATATATATATATATATTGAATAACTTGTGTAAACAAATATATATATATTAGATGATTTGTTGAATAACTGGAATTTCAATATTGATCATCATATTTAGATTTGTTTATTTCATTTATATATATAATTAGATTTGTTTATATAATCATTTAATAGTGCGTTTGGTTTGGTTTGCAGGTTAGGCGGGAGGGACTTTGGCCCTTAAGGCTCCAGTGTTTCAACTACGTCTCTGATACCAAATGTAATGGCTGAATTAATTTAAACAACCATTGAATTACAACACAACAGTAAAATTTAAAAGTTACTTCATTAGCACATTCGCAATCAAATTCATCATAATAATAAAATTTAATAACAAATTTTTATACAAAATAATGCATAATTCTTGGTAAATACCTGAACCTGATGCTATCGACCTGTGTTTTCTTGTCGCTTGCTTCCTTCCCGCTTCTGGAAAACACTACCCAAAACCGTCCTCCCTGCCAACTAGGTAGCTCCCTAGCCCCAGGATATCAACGGATATCCTGGCCCTCCGTGCCCAAAACCCCCAGCAACTCCGGTGCACTGTATCACTATCACTCATGAATTTTCCCTTCTCTCTGCAATACTCCCAGCTCCCAAAATCCCTGGCCAACTCCCGTAGAATGCCTCCCCGTCCAACTCCTTCCCTTCCTTATCCCTCCTTCACCGACACTCCTCCCCCATTAACTCCCTACCTAACCCATTTATTACCCTTATCCATTCCCATTAATTATTTTATCTTCTCGGGATTCTTATGTTGTCCCTTGTTGTATACGCAACCATTTTATAATATATACCATTAATCTATTAAATCCATTACGTAAGTTATTAATGTAGTTTGTAGTTAAATTATTGATTAATTAATTACAATTATATCATTTAATTAATTAATAACTCACTTAATTAATATCATTAAATCATCTTTGTTTAATTAATACTTTGTTAACACAATTAATCCCCTAGTTAGTTTTACTTTATAATTTCTTAAACATTTATCCAACTAGGGTCGTTACATGTCCCCTTAGCGGGGTTTCTAGTGATACGCCCGCGTTCTCATATTACCTTCCAGGTTTGTCAGATTCCTTACCGGAGGTGCAGAAGCTATCACTGTGAGCAGCCCGAGAGTTGAAGACAGAGGTGGTGGCTTCTCTGATGCACGTAGAAAGGTGGTCAACACTGCACTTTCACCATGAAAAAGTCGCAAATAATGGAAATCCAATAAGGTGGTGAAACATATGGTTTTAGGTTCAGACATTGGTCTGGAGGAGACGTGTTGAATGGCTTTATGCGGCTTGGTGGGGAGATTTTCCAACGGGAACTTGTGCAAGGTAAATCTTCATGTCTGGGTGGAACAGATTTGGACGTCGTTGTTAGGATACACCCTAGAAGTCCTTTACCTTTCAAAAGGTTGGTTCAATTTCTTGTGTAACTCGTTGTAAGACGTCTCGCTACTACTGGAGAACAAGTGGGTTAATGGAGGTAGCAGCCTCATGTTAAAAAGATGGTGGGTGGATTTTGATTCGGTAACCGAGTATTTCTCCCTTAGGCATATTTGGGTACTTTTACCTGGTTTACCTTTACAACTATGGAGCGAAGGGGCGATGCAGGCCATCGGAAACTCACTCGACAAGTTTATTTTGGTTGATAGAGCTTCTCTTTCAGCGGCTACTAGAAAAGTTGGCAGAATCCTGATTGAAATGGATATCCATCTCAGGCTTCCGGAATCCATTGAGATTGAGTGGAGGGGTCGGCGCATTCTTCAGCGCCTGGACTACTTAGGCATTCCTTTTAGGTGTAGCATTTGTCGTAGCACAAGTCACCTGAGGTGGGATTGTAAAGGGTCAGGTGTTGGTGTTGATGAACCTGAAGTCTTTGATCATTTGAATGGCTCTCCTAATTCCTCCCTGGACATTGGTTTCTACAGAAAAGGACCATTACACATGGCACAGGATGACCCAGGCCAATCAGATTCATTGGGTTCGTTGATAGGTAAGTTAAAATCTCATTGTCCTGCTCTCTTTTCTTCTCTGTCATTATGGAAATGAGACTCTCTTAATTCTTTTGATTGGTTAAAGCTTGCAACTACAAATGTTGATGTGTCACATGTAGTCGACAGGGGGGGGTCCTTTTCCTACCGGTTTGAGTACTAGGTGTTAGGCGGTTAAGACATCTTTACCAGTTGGTCCTCCGAGGGTTGGTCCTCTGAGGGTTGATCCTCTTACTGATCTTGATAGTCAGGTTGAGTCTAGTGTTAAGCTTACTCCGCAGGTTCACTCTTTGGTAACTAGTGATCCTACTGTGTCGGATCACTCTCTTGGGTCCATGTGTCCTTAGGTTGGAGTCTCCTCTTCTCCACCTGGCTATCGAGAACCGGACAATGATGAAACCTCTCTTACTGCAGTCCTTGACTCATCATTACCTTTTATCCGTGACCAATATTCCATTGTGCAATTGCCTGTGTATATTGGTAAATCTATCTTAAACCCTTCTACTGGTGATAGGGAGGCTAGCTCTCCGCGCTCTCTTTTTGAAGGGGCTGGGAAGGAATTCGCCTGGTCTAGGGGTCTGGGTATTAAACACTAGTCGGTTAAGACTAGGAGCGTCGGGAAAAAAAAGTATGTAACCTTTTCCTCTTTAGAATCAAACCCTCCTACAACCACATATGGTGGGGCACTTAGAGCATTAAAGGCCCTTGCGTAGAAAAAATAATGATCTTGATTTCCCTCAACCTTAGAGGGACTGGAGTCACCCTAAAATTGGCCTATCTTCGTTGTGTTAATGATTAAACACACCCTAACATTGTTTTCTTTCAGGAAACTTTGGTCCATTCCGAAAAAGCTAGAAATTCCATGCATGCTTTAAGTCTGACTTGGTTTAGCTGTGCAGTCAATTCAGTTGGAACATCTAGTGGAATGTTGGTTACTTGGGACCCAGACATCTTTTATCTAGTTTTGTTTCTTACCTACAGTGGAATTTTATTGACAGGGGTTTGTATAGCTAGCAAAAGGGAGATTTCATTTCTAAACGTCTGTGGTCCTTGTTTGGAGCAGAAAAAGTTTTGGAACCTGGTGGCAGACTCTGGTTTGCTAGCTCTTAAAATTTTAATTATCATGGGGGATCTCAACTTGACCCTTTCCTCAAGCGATATTTGGGGAGGAATTTCATCCATAGGGCCTTTGGCCAGATTCTTCAAAACTTTCTTTCAAAATAATAATCTCATTGACATTGTACCGGGGAAGGTTGTCCCCACTTGGCGAAATGGTCGTTCTAGAGCAGAGTTGATTGCAAAAGGACTAGACAGATTCTTCATCTCTGAAGAATTTATTTCATTGGTTGGCATCTACTGGTCTTGGGTGGAATATCCATTCATATCATATCGTGCTCCGATCCTTCTCCAACTAGAATTGCCTCCCCTTTTTAAGGCCTATCCTTTCAAGCTAAATCCTCAATGGATATTCGATCAGGATTTCATAGTGATGGTTCAGAATCTTTGGAATGATCCAAAATTTCTTGGAGAAGATGGTAAACAGAAAATATTAGTATGGAAACTTAAAGATCTTAAGGTAAGCACGAAACAGTGGCTAAAGATCTGTAATCTCAAGGCAAACTCTCATGTCAGAAATCTAGAGAATGATATAAAATTCCTAATACAAAACTTTCTAGACAGATCAAGTTTACTAGAGGAGGAAACATTATTAAAAAATCTGGAGCAAGAAAGGAACAGGTTACTAAATGAAAGCGAAGAACTTTGGCGTCAATGCAGTCGGGCAATCTGGATTCACAGTGGTGATCAAAACACAAAAATTTTCCATAATTTTGCCAATTTCAGGAGAAATCGCAAGTTTGTTTGGGAGATCATGGATGAAGCGAGGCTTTTGCATAATGGTCAGGAAAACATAAAAGAAGAGGCAGTAAAACATTTAAAAAAAAAAATCAAAGAGCAACTGGTTCCATCTACAAGCGACCAAGTAAGAGTGGCAGGTTTGTTCTCTAGACTGGTAACAGAAGTCGAAGTTGAAGCCTTGTTTACTCTGATAAAATTGGGGGAACTGAGAGAAGTGTTAGGAAATTTCAAAGTTGAAAAGAGTCAAGGGCCGGATGGCTGGACTGTCGAGTTTTTTATCCATTTCTTTGATCTAGTTGGGGGGGATCTCCTAGATATGGTAGACGAATCGAGATTAAAAGGCAATATTTTGGGAGGCCTAAACTCGACTTTCATTGCCTTAATCCCCAAAGTGAACAAGCCTCTTACCTTTGGGGATTACATACCCATCTCGCTTTGCAACCTCTGCTATAAAATCATTTCTAAGATTATAGCAAATTGAATTAAGTTGATCCTGTCCAAATCACTTTCTGAGGAGCAGTTGGGATTTTTGCAAGGGAAACAGATCCAATATGACATTGGAACAGTTCATGAGTGCCTCCACAACATTAAAAAAAAGGAAATTAAAATCTTTAGTCTTAAAACTGGACCTACAGAAGGCCTATGACTGCATAAATTGGGATCTATTAAGGATGATTCTTCTACAAATTGGTCTGGGCTTAAGGATGACTAATTGGATTATGAGTTGTGTTGTTTCCACATCCTTTGCAGTTTTAATAAATGGAGAGGCTACGGATTTCTTTAAAAGTGGAAGAGGATTAAGGAAAGGATGCCCATTATCCCCCTTTCTTTTTATTCTGGTTATGGAAGGACTAAGCCTGTTATTAAAGGAAAGTCAACGGGAAGGGAATTTGACTGGTATCAAGGTTTTCAGAACCATAAATATTCTCCATATTTTATTTGTTGATGATGTGATTATTATGACAAATGCAACTATGCATGAATGGTGGGAGATAGATAAGGTTATAAAATCCTTCTGATTGGCATCAGGATTACAGGTGAATGGAACAAAGACCACTTTTATTCAAGAAGGCTTGTCAGAGTAGGATTTAATTCCTTTCAAATCCTTGTTTCCTTATACTTTCTCTAATCTAGCATCGGGCTTCAAATATCTTGGTTATTTTCTAAATACTATTCCGCAACGAGCTGCAGACTAGAGTTGGTTGTTAAAAAAGATGGAAAAAAAGATTGATAATTGGTGTTATAGATGGTTGTTTATGGGAGGACGATTCACCTTATTAAATTTTGTTTTAGAAAGCCAGTTTGTTTATTGGATGTCACTGGCGGCTATTCCCTACTATGTCTTAAATACTTTGAGAAAAATGATGTTTAGTTTTCTTTGGAAAGGAAACAGTGATTCTAATCACTTCCATCTCTGCAATTGGGAAAAGATTAATTTACCAAAGAAATTTGGCGGCTGGGGTCTTCGAAATATCTATGACTTTAATAAATCTTTGGCCGCGAACTCACTATGGAGAGTTTTAACGCGTGATGGTATATGGCATAGAGTTATAAAGGATAAGTATCTCCCTCACACGACTGTTAAAAATTGGTTAAGAACCCCAACTTTCCATCAAAAGGCGGTGTCAAGAATTTGGGGTGGCCTATTGAAATCTGTTCACTTAATCACCCATTGCTTAAGTTGGAATCTGGGATTGGGTCAGCTCATCGCTCTTGGGAAAGATAGGATTCTAGGGATGGGAGAAAAGTCCTTTCTCTCTTATAATCTTTTGTCAGCTCTTAGTCTTCAGAATATATTTACTCTTGTGCGAGCCAGGAGGCATTTCGACAATCAACCCTCATCCTCTTATTGTCATAGCAGCAGTGGGTTGGGATTTTCTGGTGACATAACCACAGAATGGGACCAATTCAGACGGGCTCTTTTTTATTTTGGAGCCTACTTATAGGATATAGAATATGTTTTGATGTGGATAGGTGGTGATAACTCTGGATATCCCACAGTAAAAAATATCTATTTGGGCCTTAATTTCAACCAAGTACCTGAGAAAACTTGGTGGATGGAGGTAGTCTATCTGGAAATGCAAAATTCAACTAAAAATCAAACTTTTTATTTGGTTGGCAGCGGAAGGAAAAATTAGCACTTGGGATACTCTTCAGTCACGAGGATGGGAAGGTCCAGGTCGATGCTATATTTGTAATCAAGATGTTGAAAACATATATCATCTTTTTCTACAGTGCCCCCTTTACCAAGTCAGTTTGGGAGAAAGTGATTATTGGTCAAGGTTTTAAAAATAGTTGGAAAGGTAACACCTTGTCTGATTGTTTTAAGAATTGGTTTGAGGATAAGACAGTCCCTCCTTCGATAGCTGCTCACATATGTTGGTTTATATGGTTAGAACGAAACAAATCTATATTTGAGGAAACCACGCCATCTCTCCATGCAGTGATTTGTAAGACTTTGGCACTTCAAAATAGAGTCTTAGATCCTCTTAAATATATACCCTCGAGAGATATTATGATCCCACAGCTAAGTAATACAACTATAACATGGTTCGATGGGGTGGCGCTTTGTGCGGAGCGGGAGGAGTCTTAAAAACACCAGATTTATCAGTCATAAGATGGGTTTATAATTGTGGCAGAGGCACAAATACAAGAGCGAAGCTTACGGGTGTTTGGGCTACTCTCATGTTGGCAGATCATTTGTCTCTATATCATCTTCAAGTTCTAGGTATAAAGTTGTAATTGATTGGTTGTCCAACAGAGGAAGGCTACAGGCTTGTGTAATCGATGGATGGAAATCTAGAATCAAGGACTTAATCAAACATTTTCATTCCATCAGCTTTGAACATATTTTTAGAAATTTCAATATGGAAGCATGTCTTCTTTCAAAACAGACACTAAGAGAACCAGAAGACAGAATTACTTATTATCTCTGGTCCAATGGCACTGAAGGACCCAAGAGACATCTTAGTCCTCACTAGTTTTCATATCTTGGGGCTATTTTCTTGTATTTCAGTGCCAGTTTTAGTATTTATGTTTTCAATTTTTGTCATTTTGTCTTTTTGTAGAAGATCTGGGTGATCTCTCTGTTTCGATATTGGTTTCTTATTAAAGGGATGTTTAGTCCTAGTACTTTATTGAACTTTCTGGTTAGAGTTCTCTTAGTACAGATCCTAGATATGGATTTGCAAGATGTAAACAAATTATATTTCTAATATAATTGAGCAAATTTTCTATTGGAAAAAGGAACAACACCCATCAATCAAGGATTCCATTTATTGGGTAAGCTAGGATCATTTGAATCATTTCAAGTGTGTGTGTGTGTGTGTGTGTGTGTGTAGAGAGAGAGAGAGAGAGAGAGAGAGAGAGAATTCAAGTTATCGTTATATTTTTATGTTGTTGTTGTTAGAGACTGGTTCAAATTGTGCTAGAGAAACAAGGTTTTGTCCTCTTTGTTATATGACATTTTTTTGAAAAAGGAGGAGGTCAATTCAAGTTTTGTGTCTCTAGGAGTTTTTCAAGGTTCCAAGAGATCCTTTAGGTAGGACCAAGCTATTGTTCTATTTTTATGTTGTTGTTGTTAGAGACTGATTCAAATTGTGATAGAGAAACAACGTTTTGTCCTCTTTGTTATATGGCATTTTATGAATAAGAAGAAGGAGGTTAATTCAAGTTTTGTGCCTCTAGGAGTTTTTCAAGGTTCAAAGAGCTCCTTTGGGTAGGGCCAACTCAAAGGGAGGTTATAGGAACCCTCTTTTCCATTTCCTTTGTGTCATTAGAATTTCTATTATAAATTTATTTAAACTTCTATAGAACATAGTATTCTATACTTTTATTTACGGTAGTATTCTTTTTCTCATGCATTTCTATGGTTTATTTTACTTCATTTGTGTTTTCATGCATTTCTATGGTTTATTTTACTTTATTTGTATTATATTGATCAATGCCTTGTTGTGGAGCTTGTGAATCTATAAACAATATAAGTTTATGATGTGATGATTTCTTTAATCTAGTACCTACAAAGTGGTTTTTGATTCAATGAACCTTCTCAGGTAATGGTTATACTTATGTTTGACTTATAGCATATTATAAGAAGAAATGGAAGTTAAAGCCATTACCTTAGTCCATGGAGGTGAATTGAGATGAGTTTACATAGTTGTTTATTCGTCTTGTCCCAACCTCGAAAGTGGATGAACTTGTAGTAGTTGATGCTACTAAATCAGTTTATCGATATTTCATACCAACTATCAAGAATTTTTTTCCCCTGTTGGCTATATCAAATGTTAAATCACAAGCTTTTGATAAAGAACACGCAATTTTAGCCATATTTATAATATGAGTATATCTATGCTTTATAAAAATATAAGATTTGGAAAATGATTCAAAATTCCTTGTTTATCATTTTGATTTCTCCTAAGTTCTTAGGTAGTACCTCTTGGTGCATTTACTTACCATAAATACACAACTTTCTCTAACAAA
>ML806253.1:67316-91660 GCA_009831015.1 Picea engelmannii | reverse complement strand
GAATGTTGATATGCTTTGGATAACATCCCAACCCAAATAATAATTATAGGGACATATGAAACCCAAACCTAACTTAGTGTCTATTAGATATGTGAATCTGCAATCAAGATAAGGATGGCCCATATTTCATCGACACCTCCAATTATGAGGGTCTGTCCTGCAATTCTGTGTGCTTCAGCCCAGAAAGACTAGACCGACTGAAAAGAAAGAAATCGGAGATGGAACTATGGCATGATGCACCACTTTTGAAGCTCTGTCATCACTCGTATGGAGGTGTCGTAAGAAGGATCTGGAGATGGCACCAAACTAGGAAACAAATATTCTCTTTTGAGTGGATGGGTAGATTCTTCTTTAACCTTCCATGGGGACTTACTATTTTTAGACCCGACAGCACGAGCCAGTTCCTTCCTTTTCTATGCATGTGTACGTAAGGTGTTCTCTATGATTATGTTGGCCACATGCACTTGTTGTAAAAAAATACTCAACTTGAAAAAAGATGGCTACATATTAAATGCCAGTTGGATTGGTTGTGCTCTTCCATAGAAACACTTGAAGCTTTTATGTTCTAATTTTTTCTTCTTTCACAATTTTGTTGTTCTTGTCATCAAGAATTACCATTATGGGATCTCTATGGCATGCTAATTCTTTGACTGAATTCTATCCTTATTGCTTCCAATTTTGAGAGACTGTCACATGGTTTTGTCAATATATTCTATTGTAATTATATATGTATGTAAAAATAGAATCGTTGATTGCAGAGACATGCAAAATTGGGTCTGTCCCACTGGATAAATGGTACTTCTTCAGTCATAAAGAGAAGAAATATACAATGGGCACCCGCACAAATGGAGCAATGGCTACAAGCTTCTAGAAGGCTATTGGATGGGACAAAATCATATTTATGAATTTAAAGTGAATTGGCATTAGGAAAACACTTGTGTTCTATACAGGGAGAGGCATTAGACCAAAAAACAGAATGGATTATGCATGAATACCATCAAGATGACAATGAAAAATTACAGGCAAATTTAAGTGAGCTAAGAGTGAGCTAAGAGTCAATGATTGGCTTATTATCTAGTGCATCCTCTTTCGACACACTATTCATTATAGAAAACAGAAAGAACACAATAGGCAGTGAGCTAATGATTGGCTCACTATCTGGTGCATCCTATTTGGATACACTATTCACCATAAAAAAACAAAAGCAAAAGGGACACATTAAGCACTGAGCCAATAATTAATTCAATTCATGTTGCTTCTCTTTCTAATAGAAATGTGTTCTTGGTCATGGGGATCGAACAGTTGCAAATTGGGTAAAGACTAGTACGTCTATCTCTGATCGATGCACTAACCCTTCTTTTAATGTCAATAATTTGTATTTCCCGTTGTTTACAAACTTAGAAGTATCCCTGACTTCTTAAACCACTTAGGATTAGTTTTTTTTGGGTGTGAATGATTATTTGTTTTCCAAAATAATCCATAACTATAATGAAAATATGAAGAGAGTTTCTTTCTATCTTTATCTTGCAATTCGAACCTCATCAATAAACCATAATGAAAATTTGAAGTGAGCCACTTTCTATCTCATCTTGCAACTTGGTCGTGGAAACAAAAATCATTATTCAGTACACATTAATGGTAGTAGCAACTTTATATTAAGAACACATTTATTATGTATTCATGGGATTGGTAGTGTTATCCCCCAGTTTAGGGATAACTAAGGAGATTATGTATCGAGTCCCACAGGTCCTAGACATGGAGTGTCGAGAGCCAAATCAACTTGAGCATGGCCCTAGAGGGCCCATCTTTTCATTCTTCGGCACCTCTGCTTTGTCAGCAGCATCAGCATCCATCACCTCGGCCTGGTCCTGTAGCCGAAGTGAATCTTGCTCCATGAGGTAATGAGTCTGGGTATCTTGGTAGGTGTCACTCTGATCCCCAAAACCTTTGAATATGTACATTCAATTATTTTTGTTTCTAACGGATGCTTGGATCTTATACCTATCCACTTGACCATATTTGGGGGGAATGACAGGATGCCCTAGTAAGCTTGTGCCCATAGGATTTGAGTTTCTACTGGGGGGATTCATGAGAAGCCATAGTCTTCTCTCGCCATACTTACCACTTTCCATCTTTATCCTGCTCATCCATCCCATTACACTGGTCTGGGCATTGGGTTGACCAAATATTTAAGGGTTGTACCTTACCTTGTGGGAAGAAGGCGTTAAAGGCCTAGAGGGTAAAAGGAGCTGGAAAAAGATAAAATCCTAAAAATGAAACCTCGAGATGCTTCTCCCAGGGATCCCCGAGAAAGTAGTAAAAGTATTCTCAGCAAGAAACAGAGGGACCCATAAAAAATAATAAAACAAGACCTATTTAGAGGATAGGGGGTCTCATCACGAGCCAACCTATTATTTCCATGGGCATCTAGAGGTATGAAACTACTAGCAGTTGGTCACCACACCAGGGTAGTGGCTCTTGGTGGCATAGCCAAGATAAAGGGAATCTCATCACGAGCTAGCCTTCTCATTTCCGTAAAGTGCTTGTGGGTAACACTGACACCACTGGTCACCACACCAGGGCAATGTCCCCTGATTAGATTCTTGAAAGAAAAAGCAATAAGAATAAAGATAAAATGCATGATTGGGATTGGAAACATTTTCATCCATGACAAGTGCAGCTCAGCCTATACAGAGGCACCCACGGGTAAGCCATGCATTTCCCTACTATCACTGCACCCCTTGCCTAGACATCCCTTATCCACCTCATCCACTCACATGGCTTGGATTTAATTTCTCTCAGAAAAATCCCACATCCAGTGAGAATTAGCCCAATAGGATGCCCTGTCACTTCCTCCAAACTTGGCTTACATATTAGTCTAGTGTCTTTGAGCACTTGTCCGGGTAAAAGGGGTTTTATGCACATGATTAAATAAAATTGATGATTAGATGTGATTGACATTTCTATGATCCATGTGACTTATGAGCCCATGGAGGGCATATCTGTTGATGTGCATGATCATACCTAATGGACAGGTACCCTTATGTATATGTACACATGGGGAGATGATTAGTTAGGACCTCCATGGGGCTGAAAGCCCACCAGATCGATGTTGAGACCCCAGCAGGGGGCAGAGATAGATCGGAGAGTTTGCACCAGAGAAGAGGAGGGTGTTCCACCAGAGATATCTTAGCAATCATGTACCCAAGGAGGTTGTGCCCTTTCCACCAGGACGTTGGCCTTGGAAGGCCGATGACATCACCCAAAACACTCATGACGTCATCCAGTGCTTGTGGAGGTCTTTAGGAGGCAGTTGTGGCACTTGTGGCATGTTCTGGAGGCCCAAGGAGGCCAAACATTTTTCTCCAGAAGGCCAATGTTGCCCTAAATGGGCCTAACGTCACCCTTAAAGGGCATGGCATCTTCATCTTTTCTTGATTTAGGTTTTGGTTTTGACATTTAATGTAAAAACAATATTATTATGTATTTTTGGCCTTGTCGACCTTATGTGACCTAAACTTAAATTAAGGTCATTGGTATGGTATAAGTAAGAGAGCTAAAACTCTCTTGTATTCATCATCTTTGACTCACACTTGTGTGAGGTCCAAAAATTTCGTCCCTTCTAGGGTTTTTGGCTGAAATTGCGGCGCACTTGTTGAAGGAGGCTTCTTTTTGGTGATTTTTGGCATTTTTCTTGGTGGAAGGTTTATAACTAGGGTTTGGCTTGATAAATGCTTGGTAAATGTAAGTGAATTTATGCAATCCTTCCCTTACTTTAATGGTTATAGCATTTTACTTGCATTTTGTTAATGAAATTGCTAGAATAAACCCTAGGAAATAAGCACATGTTGGTGTCCTTATTTTAATTCCCTACTAGATTATGCCAAGGAGCCTTTTTTTGGTGGGAGACATTGCTAGGGCCTTGACATTGCAACACCCTATCTCTTGTTCTTCATCCAAGCCGATTTTACTTTTTCATTGAACTAAAGAAGGAGGAAAATGTGCTAAGGCCTAGGGTTGCCTACACCTTAGTAAGTCGTTTTCCCCTAGGGTTGATGGTTGAAGCATTGGATTTTCCAACACCTCATCATCAAATCCCTCTTGTCTTTGGATCTGCTATTATCATCTTGTTCCTTCAACTCTTGTTGCTACTTGTTGACTCCATTCGCCCTATGAATGCTCTAGTCTAAGACCTTTTGCTTGAGTGTTTTGATCACAATCTACAAACATCCAAATCTTTGAGAAACTACTAACACCTTTCTAACCCTAGTTTTTATTAACTTGCTAACCCTACTGCTTCTATTATTATTTCAAGTTATAGTGATACTTTGCAGCACTTAAAGATTCTAAAAGAAAATGAAAGGATTAATGCATACTTGCTTCTGATGAATGTTGGTGTTATGATATTGATAATTAGTTATTCTTGCTCATTTTGAAGCATTTATTGTTGAAGTATTGTATTGTGATTATTTCCATTTATACATCTTTGCTTACTTCATCAATTCATTAGTCAATTGCTTATATCAATAAAGTCTCTGATTATATGAAGTACTAACCAGCAAGTGACCTTGAACATATAGTTTTCACATTGTTTTGTTCCGGGAAGGTACACCTCTGGTTATTACTATCTTTTATTGGTTGTTTAGTCGGACTTTCTTATTGGTGGTGACTTATGAGAGGGAAACATATACCTTAGCATTTATCCTTTGCCTTCTCAAAACTCCAGGTCATCGGGGACGTCTCCCTTGGGGATACCACCCTAAATAGAAAGAGATATCTTATCGAGGTGACAGTGATAAGATAGTCTCCAGTTACGTCAGTTTGCCTTCTTTTACCTTTCCTTTAATTCCATGTACAAACTGTGCGATAACATTTTGGCGTCGCTGTCGGGGAACACTGAGTCAATCCTCCTCAAAAGACGACATTTTTTCGGTAATCCTTTCCTCAAGAGTCCTTATCTTACAAAGCTTACCTGGTGACTCCACTAAGGGTGATTCCCTTATCTTTTTGGTAATTTCAAGAAAATTGTCTGGAGACTCCACAATCCACAAGTAGGTACAATAACCCTCCTCAATCATTCATAAGTAAAATCACCCTTCAGAGGAAGTCTTCCTTTAAACACAATGTCTAGCGCAGGAACTTAGACCAACAATCAAAACCAACCCAATAACCAAAGACAATGGTCATCCAAACTTTTCAAACCGCTAGACATGACATCCATAGCAGGCTACCCTAAGCAGATGCCACCCAAGTATGAGAAGTGGTTGCCTAAGTTCATCGGTACTGATGCAATCAGTGTCGAAGAGCATATGAGAAAATTTTGGATGTTTTTTCAGCTTCACCCTGTCAGTGATGATGCTGAGGATTTAGTCATGAAATTTTTCTCTACTACCCTCCTTGATGCTTTAAGATGTTGGTATTATAGTCTTACTGATGGAAGTGTTAAAACCATGGATAAATTGGAAGAGGCCTTTCTCAAAATATGGGGTATCAAAGAAGACCCCAACATCCTGTTGACCAGGATATATACCCTTGGAAACAAGAAAATGAAACCATTAGGGAGTTCCACACTAGGTTTGAAACCCTGTTGCAAAAGATCCATGTGAGTCATCATCCAGCAAATGACTTCCTTGTTTACATTTACACCAAAGCCTTTACTGGTCAACTAGGTTATCTCCTCAGGGATAAGAACCCCCAAACAATCCAAGAAGCCCAAGAATTATCTACAAAGATTGAGGACAACCTCCACTCATCCAAAATTGAGACTTTCTCAAACCCAAGGGTAAAAATGGACACTAAACCCAAGATAGTCCACAACATTGAGCCTTCCTCGGATATTTGTGCCAGCTTGGCAAAGTTGCAAAAGGCCATGGATGGCATGATGAAAAACCAAGAAATAATGATGAATAGGATTTTCAACCTCGAAAGAGCCCAGAGACAAGCACCAAGGGTCCCATACAAAGGCAAATTCCAAAAGGGGAACCAAGTTTATAGACCAAAGAAGGATCAAGAGGTTCCTAATACTTTATCTCCTACCAACGTCATGGATGAAAATCCTTGGTGTTTGTAGTGTAGTGAAGCACACTGGGAACATGAATGTCCCTATAACAATGGAGGTCGTGACCAAGTAAACAATGTGGGCCATGTTATAGAGGGCCCCCATATTTGCCTCAATATCACTCCCAAGGAACACCGAGAAGGCATAAAAGAGGCATCCATGAAGGCTAGAATGGAAGTAATAAAAAACTTGGACCAGGAATCAAAGGAGAAGTTGAGGAAACAAGAATTTTAGGTGTATAGACGAAAGAAGCTAAACCAACCTATCCCTACCAATCCTGCAATAACTCAAACAAATCCTCCACCTTTGGACATTCTCCTTCCTAAAACATCCAAAACCGAAAGGGTGGACTTAAAATTTGACTTCGAAGGAGCACTATCCAAGATGCACATGACCATCCCTCTAATATAAGTTATTAAGGCACCATTTGTTAAAGAAAGATTTGATAATTTCTTCAAAGGATCAGATGGATCTATGGACCCCCCTATCATGTTACAAGTTGATCACTTCAGGGTCCATTATGATGAACACCCACCCTTTTTTATGACCTTGCTGATGAATAACAAAATCCTCAACAATTGCATGCTAGATTTCAGGGGTCGGAGCCAACATGATGTCTCTCAAGGTCATGCAACAATTGGGCCTAAAAGTCACACGACCTTACAGAAATGTGTGTGCATTTGAGTCTAGAGCCATACCCACACATGGGGTAATTAAAAATGTGGAAGTATGCCTTGAAAGATACCCTAAGAGAGTAATCCACATTGACATAGTGGCGGTAGATGTCCCAGATGTGTGGGGGATGTGACTATCTAGAAATTTTTCCTCAATGCTAGGAGGCACTCTTGCGATGGACCTCACCTATGTAAATGTACCTTTGAACAATGGAACAATAGGTCGTCTCCCGAATATGTCGATGACTAAAACCCATGTGCAAGAGACTAGTAATCCCATCAAGGATGACAAAGAACATGACCAGATTATGGAAAGTATTCCTAAATTTTCTCTCAATGATATGCCCTTTGCAACAGAGGATACAATGGCCCAAGAGAGAAGAATACCAGAACCTCCTAGATAAGTATAAAGACAAAGAAGTCGGGGCTGTGAAATTACTAAAGAAGGGGGAAAGTGATATATTGATTCGACCATCCCAGCAGGAAGTCTTCACAACGGAACCCCACCCTCCTCCCTCTGCACAATACACCAGGGTTGTTCAAGAAACAACCAAATTCAAAATCAGGGAATTCAAGGAGGGGGACATAGTTTGGATGTGGGATGTCAAGAAATGAGAGCTAACTAATGTTAAGGGAAGTACTCAATTTTGTCCTGGGCCTTTCAAAGTTGGAAGAAAATCAGTTGATGATTCTTACTACTTATACACATTGGAAGGATGAAGGCGTCCACTACCAGTCAGCGGGCACCTCCTCAAGCCCCACCAAGGTGGGGAGACTTGACCTCACAGGTAAGTGCGGGTAAGTAGGTAGCCATTTGCATTCATTGTATATACCATTTGTGTTTCATCCTAGAATAGTTTTCTTTCACATTTGTATATATGCTTGTTTTATTTTATATATATATGATATGGGGGTGATATCACCACCCCAAATGATTTCTAATAGTTTTATTTTGAGATCAAGCAGGTTACAGGTTATGCCAGAGATGTTGAGGTTCTCATGCGCTCTACGGTGAGCACATGTTCCCAAGTTGGAGCCAGATGTTATCCCCCAGTTTAGGGATAACTAAGGAGATTATGTCTCAAGGCTCACAGGTCCTAGACATGGAGCACCGAGCGCCAGATCGACTTGACCATAGCCCTAGAGGGTGCATCTTTTCATTCTTTAGCGCCTCTACTTTGTTAGCAGCAGCAGCATCCATAACCTCGCCCTGGTCATGAAGCAGAAGTGGAACTTTGATCCAGATTTTATGAGAAGAACGAAATGAATACAAATTATTAACAGGTTCTTAACACAAAATAACAGAGATATAGTAAAATTGGTTTTCTATTCAATAACGAACTAACCTGAAAACTGTGAAATGTAGTGGAAACAAGCTTGCTGGAATGGTGGTGGCTTATTTCTGAGAAGAGATGTGATGGCTGCGTTCATTCGCAAGAAGATAATTACAATGAGGCTCTGAAGGAATTTTTACAATAAGCAGGAATTTCAAAAACCCTAGACATCAAAAAACCTAACCCTAGGAGATGAAGCGCCAAAAGTCATGTGGGCACCGTTTCTGTAAGTTAGTACATCAACTTCCCAGGGTCGTAAATTTTGCATACAATCTTCGTTTTAGGCGTATGATAGCCCGTTGGAAAGGTATCATCGAGGAGATTCATTTTAAGCTCAATATAAAAGGAATTTATATATTACAAACCTGTTTTCCAAAAAAAACATCGTTTAGGGCCTCAAAATGGCTCCGGAAGTGAAAACTGCTAAAAATAGTAAATTACCAAAATTGCTAGAAAACTGTTTTGAGCCAATTGGAAAAGGTGGGTGGCCACTAATATCCATCTAGATCAATCCTCCCTCAATTGAATTGAGGTCCCCCATCAAATGAGGAAATTTCTGTTGAATTTGGCCCCGGGTGAGCCACTTGCCTTGGTGCAGGAGTTGCCCTACTTTGACGACTCGATAAAGCTGGATCCTTTGTTGTTGAGTGCCCTTGATCTATGTGTCCACAATCTGATCATTGGATGCCTATTGTATGTAGTCGGGGTTGAGCTTTGTTGGTGTCAGTTGTTCTGCTACTTCTGAGGTGTCCAATAATGGTGGGAAATAAGGGCGAAGGAGATCCACGTTGAACACTGGGTGCAGACCAAGGAAAGGAGGAATGTTGAGCTCAAAATCATTATCCCCCATGACCTTGGTGATAGTGTACGGCCCATAACAGAGTGGGAGAAGCTTCTGATGGGGTCATGTAAGGCGTTCTTTCTGCAAGTGCAACCAAACTTTTTCGCCCACCTGAAACTTATGTGGCACCCGATGTTGATCATGGCGTTGTTTGTACTTGTCATTGGAATTTTGTAGGATATCCCGAACCTGTTGGCAGATGTGTTGAATCCACTCAATGAAACGAGTGGCTTTGTCAGCTTCAGTTGGAGTAGGATATGAGTCGGTCGAGGTGACCGCAAGGGGAAGTGCAACATCTGTGTGACCAAATGGTTGGAATCCCAACCCCACTTGAAAGGGGTTGTGGTCGATTGAGCTATGCAGGGCTCGGTTGTAGCTATGTTGGACATAGGGAAGGCTCTCATCCCATGTGAAAGGGTGCTTTTAATTATAAATGTGAAGGATATGCACAATCATTTGATTTACAACCTCGATTTGGCCATCTTTCTGAGGGTGGAAGGTCGTGGATTTGGTGAGCTTGGTGTCCAGCAGTGACGAGAGGTTCAACCAGAATGTGCTAAGAAATCGACTATCTCGATCTGAGACATTTTTTTGTGGGATTCCAAAATGTACCCAGAATCGTTCAAAGAAGATCTTGGCAGTAGCCTCTACTGTGATGCTCTTCTTGCAAGCAACCAGAATCGCCATCTTAGAAAAGTGATCAACAACCACAAAAACATAATCATTTCCCCGCTTGGTGGACGGGAGGCCCAACACGTAGTCCATTGAGATGGATTCCCATGGACTGTTAGGAGTAGGAAGAGGGGTGTACAGGCCCTGTTACTTAGCGGTCAGTTTGTAAATAGCATAGGCAGTGCAGGACCTGATATACTTGCTGACCTCCTGTCAAAGTTTCATCCAGTAGAAATGTTTTTGTAGCATCGCCACTATCTTTTCGACACCGAAGTGTCCTTCCACCCGATTGTAGTGGTCTTCCCAGATCATCTTCGTTTGCTCGCTTGATGGAACATAGATATGGCCCAGACGACACAACAACCCATCCTGAAGATGGAAATTATCGACAACTATGTTTGCACCCAACATTTGGTAGGTGGTGGCGAAGTCAGGGCCTGTCTCATAGAGTTGGGGCCATCCAGAGGTTTCATGGCCGCAAGAGTCTAGCACCGTGGTGACTGTCGCGACTGGTGATCTGCTAAGGCAATTAGCGACACGGTTGGTGCTTCCTGTTTTATACTTGATGTTGAGGTGGAATTGATGCAAGTATGTGGACCACTTTTGATGGCGGTCATTCTACAATTTTCCCTGTGTCTGCATACACTGCAGTGGCTTATGATCAGTGTGGATGACTGACTCCTTCCCAAGAATGTAATGTCTCCACTGGCGGCAGGCTTGCACAATGGAGTACATTTATTTGTCATAAGTAGGGTATTTACGGACAGTATCTGACAGTTTCTCACTATGATAGGCCATAGGGTGGTCGTGCTGAGTGAGAAATGGCGCCCACAACATAGTATGAATCATATGTCTCGATCTCAAAGGGATGTTATAGGTCTGGTAGTGAAAGTACTGAGGCTGAGCACAAGCGTTGCTTCAAATCATTGAACGCTTGTTGTTGGGACCGGCCCCACGCAAATTTTGCCTTACCACCACCCCTGTTTATTTGGCTAAGGGCCCATGCAATATGGGAGAATCCCAACACGAACCTGCGGTAGAAATTGGCAAGGCCCAAGAAGCTCTTAAGCTCAAAGAGTGTGGTTGGGGCTGGCCAATCACGGATGACTTGGATCTTGGATGGATCCACATGTACGCCATGTTGATCAATGATGTAGCCCAGGTAATGGACCCTGTCCATGTCGAAGGAGAATTTTTCGAAGTTGGTGTATATCTTGTGCTGCCGCAGGGTGTGCAGAACCTGCTGAATATGCTGTAAGTGTTTGGCCCAAGTATTTTTGTAAACTAGAATGTCATCCAGATACACCACTACAAAAGTATTGGTGAATGGTCGTAGGATATCGTCCATCATCCTCATGAAAGTGGTTGGAGCATTTTTCAAACCAAAGGGCATGACCAACCATTCAAAAAGGCCTTCCTTTGACTTGAAGGTGGTCTTCCATACATCTGTATGTTCTATTGGGACCTCGTGGTAGCCAGACTTCATATCAATCTTACTGAAGTATTTGGCCCCCGTGAGTTGATCAAGGAGGTCATCGATTTGGGGAATCGGGTACCGGTTTCTGACTATGATTTTATTTAGAGCCCGATAATCAATACAGAGTCGCCAGGTTCCATCTTTCTTCTATACCAGCATGATTGGACTCCTGCAAAGTGATGAGATTGGACGGATGTGCCCCTTTTGGAGCAGTTCTTGGATCTGTCTCTTGATCTCCTCATTCTCTAACAAAGAGCGATGATAGACTGGCCCATTCGGAAGCGGTGTGTCGAGGGTCATATCGATGGGGTGATTGACCTAGCAGTGTCGAGGTACCTCTATAGGTGAGGAGAAGATATCTGAGTATTCTTCCACGACCTTATCTACTTGCTTCTGTTGTGTGGAGAGGTCGGTCGCAGAGACCCTAGATGTGGTTGTGATATTTCGCTTATTCTGAGAGCAAATCACGAAGAAGGAAAACTTCTTCGTCTGAGAGATGACCTTCCTGCATTGCTTAGCAGAGATCAAGAAAATAGCACTAGGTGGGACTACCTCGGGTATCCTGTACAATTTCCTGTTCAAAGTAATAATAACACTACGAGGCCTAGATTGATATACAGTATGATGTTTCCATAAATAAGGTTGGCCCAAAATATCATCACAAACTTATAGAGGAGCAACATCATACAATACCTCATCTTTGAAGGGATTGATGTCGTACGACAGTCAACACAGTTGGATAATGCAGAGATCACTTCCTTGGCAGAGCCATCCAATGGTGTAAGGTTGTGGGTGCGGCATTGTTGGCAGGGCCAGCCGCTTGACGACCTCTACTAAGATGAGGTTCTTCTGGCTACCACTATCAACGATGAAGTGTAGTGGGGTGTCTTTTACCCACATATGTGAATGGAAGAGGTGCTATCCTTCTTCTGGCTCATTTGGTTCACTAGGCTGGAGCTTGGTGGTAGCAATGGTGGCACTGGGTTCCGTGTCAATGATCTGTCTTCCCCTTTCTAGTTCTAGCTCAGAGTCAAAATCTGCATCTGATTCAGAGGCTTTCACTTTGGCCACCAACGACTGCTTTGATCGGTAGTCAGCAGTGTTATGCCAAGGGCTCTTATGGAAGTCACACCACTTCCTAGTAATTTTATTTGTCTTTCTGGTGTCCTTCTTTGCTTGCGGCTTGGACTAGTTGTCCTGATACTGTCCATATTTTCTCTATCCTTTGTTCTGTGGGTTGGAGCCGCCCTTTCCTGGCTTTTGTTGTGAGGGGTTCCCAGGCCCAAATTGTCGCATCTTTTGTTTGAGCTTCTGCTCGATTTTGACGACATATCGGTAGTCGTGCCCAAGGATGAGATATCCAAAAATTCCATTGCGGTCTATATGTATCTATGCAAATCACCACAATACTTGAGCACCAGATGTCACTCTAAATCTTTGATACCCAGCTTGGTGCACAAGGTGTGGAATATATTTGTGAAATCTGGCACTGCTTGGTCTCTTTCTTCCCGCAATGTGGTCCATTTGGTATACAGGTCGTCATAACTTCTGACAAGGTAGTATTGTTACTTAATAGCATCCCTAAAGGATTCCAGGTGGCTATGACTGAAAATAATGAGGGTCCCTCTGTTTCCTTTTACTCACAGAAAGTTTCCCACCAATCTTTGACATGGGGAACAACTTTCAGGAGCGCAAAAGTAATACTTTCTCTATTCAAAAAGTTATGGACAAAAAAATACCCTTCTAGTATATTCAACCACTTGTCTACAACATCTGCGTCTATCTGACCTTCAAATATAGGAATATCGAAGTTTATTTGTACCTTGAAGGGGGCGGCGTCTCCGTTCGAAAAAGATGTGTCACCGGTTGGTAGTCGTCGAAGAATTTGCGCGAAACTATTCGTCATCTCATTCCTTTGTTGCATGAGGGATTCCTAAATCAATAGCTTGAAAGGATCTCATGTCCCGTCATCTTTATTTTCTCCTGCCATGAGAGGTCGCTTGAGCGTGCGAGAGCTTTTGTCCTCAAGAGAAACAAGCTCGAGACCCAACTCTTTGTACTCCGACCTCGTTGGGGACATGCATTAAGACGACAAGGAGAAGACCGCTTTGATACCACTGATCTGGATTTTATGAGAAGAATGAAATGAATACAGATTATTAACAGGTTCTTAACACAAAATAACGGAGATACAGTAAAATTGGTTTTCTATTCAATAACAAAATAAGCTGAAAACTGTAAAATGCAGCGGAAACAAGCTTGTTGGAATGGTGGTGGCTTATCTCTGAGAAGAGATGTGATGGTTGTGCTCATTCACAAGAAGATAATTACAATGAGGCTCTGAAGGCCTTTTTACAATAAGCAGGAATGTCAAAAACCCTAGACATTGAAAAACCTAACCCTAGGAGATGAAGCGACAAAAGTTATGTGGGCCTCGTTTGGGTAAGTTAGTACATCAACTTCTCGGGGTCGTAACTTTTGCATACGATCTTTGTTTTAGGCGTATGATAGCCCATTGGAAAGGTATCATCGAGGAGATTCATTTTAGGCACAATATTGAAGGAACTTACATTTTTCAAAACTTTTTTCCCAAAAAACATTGCTTAGGGCCTCAAAACGTCTCCGGAAGTGAAAACTACTAAAAATAGTAAATTACCAAAATTGCCAGAAAACTCTTTTGAGCCAGTTGGAAAAGGTGGGTGGCCACCAATATCCATCTAGATCAAACTTGATCCATGAGGTAATGAATCCAGGTATCATGGTATGTGTCACTCTGATCCTCAAAACATTTGAATATGTGCATTCAATTCTTTTTGTTTCTAACGGGTGCTTGGATCTTATACCTATCCACTTGACCATATCTGGGGGGAATGACAGGATGCTCTAGTAAGCTTGTGCCCATAGGTTTTGAGTTGCCACTAGGGGGATTCATGAGAATCCATCGTCCTCTCCCGCCATACTTACCACTTTCCATCTTTCTCCTGCTCATCCATCCCATTACATTGGTTTGGGCATTGGGTTGGCCAAATATTTAAGGGTTGTACCTTACCTTGTGGGAAGAAGGGGCTAAAGGCCCAGAGGGTAAAAGCAATTGGAAAAATATAAAATCCTAAAAATGAAACCTCGAGATGCTTCACCTAGGGATCCACGAGAAAGCAGTACAAGGATTCTCGGCAAGAAACAGAGGGACCCATAAAAAATAATAAAACAAGACCTAGTTAGAGGATAAGGGGTCTCATCATGAGCCAACCTATTAGGTCCATGGGAATCTAGCGGTATGACACTACTAGCAGTTGGTAACCATGCCAGGGTAGTGGCTCTTGGTGGCATAACCAAGAGAAAGGGGGTCTCATCACGAGCCAACCTTCTCATTTCCGTAAAGTGATTGTGGGAAACATTGCCACCACTGGTCACCACACCAGGGAAGTGTCCCCTGATTAGCTTCTTGAAAGGAAAATAAATAAGAATAAAGATAAAATACATGATTGGGTTTGGAAACATTTTCATCCATGACAGGTGCAGCTCACCCTCTACAGAAGCACCCACAGGTAAGCCATGCATTTCCCTGCTATCACTGCACCCCTTGCCCAGACATCCCTTATCCACCTCATCCACTCACATGGCTTGGATTTGATTTCTCCCAGAAAAATACCACATCCAATGAGCATTATCCCAATAGGATTCCCTGTCACTTCCTCCAAACTTAGCTTGCAGATTACTATAATATCTTTGAGCACTTGTCCGGGTAAAAGGGGTTTTATGCACATGTTTAAATAAAATTGATGATTAGATGTGATTGACATTGCTATGATCCCTGTGACTTATGATCCCATGGAGGGTGTATCTGTTGATGTGCGGGATCATACCCGATGGACAAGTACACATGGGGAGATGGTTAGTTCAGACCTCCATGGGGCTGAAATCCCACCAGATGGATGTTGAGACACCAATAGGGGGCAAAGATAAATCAGAGGGTTTTCATCGGAGAAGAGGAGGAAGTTCCACCAGAGGAAGTTTAGCAAGCTTGTACCGAAGGGGGTTGTGCCCTTTCCACCATGAAGTTGGCCTTAGAAGGCCCACGACGTCACCTAGGACACTCATGACGTCATCCATTGCTTGTGGAGGTTTTTGGGAGGCAGTTATGGCACGTGTGGCATGTTCCAGAGGCCTGAGGAGGCCAAACGTTTTTCTCCACGAGGCCAGCGTTGCCCTAAAATGGCATAACATCACCCTAAAAGGGCATGACATCTTCATCTTTGCTTGATTTAGGGTTTGATTTTGACATTTAATGTAAAAACAGTATTATTATGTGACCTAAATTTAAATTAAGGTCATTGGTATGGTATAAGTAAGAGAGCTAAAACTCTCTTTTATTCATCATCTTTGACTCACACTTGTGTGAGGTATGAAATTTTCGGCCCTTCTAGGGTTTTTGGCTGAAATTGTGGTGCACTTGTTGAAGGAGGATTCGTTTTGGTGATTTTTGGCATTTTTCTTGGTGGAAGGTTTATAACTAGGGTTTGGCTTGATAAATGCTTGGTAAATGTAAGTGAATTTCTGCAATCCTTCCCTTACTTGAATGGTTATAGTATTTTAATTGCATTTTGTTAATGAAATTGCTAGAATAACCCCTAGGAAATAAGTACATGTTGGTGTCCTTATTTTAATTCCCTACTAGATTATGCCAAGGAGCCTTTTTTCTATGGGAGACATTGCTAGGGCCTTGCCATTGCAACACCCTGTCTCTTGTTCTTCATCCAATACCATTTTACTTTGTCATTGAGCTAAAGAAGGAGGAAAATGTGTTAAGGCCTAGGGTTGCCTACACCTTAGTAAGTCGTTTTCCCCTAGGGTTGATAGTTGAAGCCTTGGATTTTCCAACACTTCAACATCAAATCCCTCTTGTCTTTGGCCCTTCTATTATCATTTTGTTCCTTCAACTCTTGTTGCTACGTGTTGACTCCATTTCCCCTATGAATGCACTAGTCTAAGACCTTTTGCTAGAGTGTTTTGATCACAATCTACAAACATCCAAATCTTTGAGCAACTACTAACACCTTTCTAACCCTAGTTTAGATTAACTTGCTAATCATATTGTTGTTATTATTCTTTCAAGTTATAGTCATACTTTGCAGCACTTAAAGGTTCTAAAATCAAATGAAAGGATTAATGCATACTTTCTTCTGATGAATGTTGGTGTTATGATATTGATAATTAGTTATTCTTCCTCATTTTGAAGCATTTATTGTTGAAGTATTGTATTGTGATTATTGTCATGTATACATCTTTGCTTACTTCATCAATGCATTAGTCAATTTATTATATCAAGAAATTCTCTAATTATATGAAGTACTAACCAACAAGTGACCTTGCACATATAGTTTTCACGTTGTTTTGTTCTGGCAAGGTACACCTCTGATTATTATTATATTTTATTAGTTGTTTAGCCAAACTTTCTAGTCGGTGGTGATTTGTGAGAGGGAAACATATACCTTAGCATTTACCCTTTGCCTTTTCAAAACCCCAGATCACTGGGGACACCTCACATGGGCCTACCACCCTAAATAGAAAGAGATATTCTATCGAGGTGACAGTGATAGGATAGTCTCAAATTACGTTAGTTTTCCTTCTTTTACCTTTCCTTTACTTCCAAGTACAAACTGTGTGATAACATTTTGGCGCCGCTCTTGGGGAACACTGAGTCAATCCTCCTCAAAAGACGACATTTTTTCAGTATGCCTTTCCTCAAGACTCTTTATCTTCCAAAGCTTACATGACGACTCCACTAAGGGTAATCCCCTTATCTTTTTGGTAATTTCAAGAAAATTATCTGGTAACTCCACAATCCACAAGGACGTACAATAACCCTCCTCAATCCTTCAGAAGAAAGCCTTCCTTTCCTCAAGAGTCCTTATCTTACAAAGCTTACCTGGTGACTCCACTAAGGGTGATTCCCTTATCTTTTTGGTAATTTCAAGAAAATTGTCTGGAGACTCCACAATCCACAAGTAGGTACAATAACCCTCCTCAATCATTCATAAGTAAAATCACCCTTCAGAGGAAGTCTTCATTTAAAAACAATGTCTAGTGCAGGAACTCAGACCAGCAATCCAAACCAAGCCAATAACCAAAGACAATGGTCATCCAATCTTTTCAAACCACTATACATGACATCCATACCAGGCTACCCTAGGCAGATGCCACCCATGTATGAGAAGTGGTTGCCTAAGTTCACCAGTACTAATGAAATCAGTTTCGAAGAGCATATGAGCAATTTTTGGGTGTTTTTTCAGCTTCACCCCGTCAATGATGATGTTGAGGATTTAGTCATAAAATTGTTCTCTTCTACCCTCCTTGATGCTTCAAGATGTTGGTATCATAGTCTTCCCGGTGGCGGTATTAAAACCATGGATAAATTGAAAGATGACTTTCTCAAAAGATGGAGTATCAAAGAAGACCCCAACATCATGTTGACCAGGCTAAATACCCTTTGGAAAGAAGAAAATGAGACCATTAGGTAGTTCCACACTAGGTTTGAAACCCTTTTGCAGAAGATCCATGTGAGTCATCATCCAGTGAATGACTTCCTTGTTTACATTTACACCAAATCCTTTATTGGTCAACTAGGTTATCCCTTAGGGATAAGAACCCCCAAACAATCCAAGAAGCCCAAGAATTAGCTACGAATATTGAGGACAACCTCCACTCATCCAAAATTGAGCCTTTCTCAAACCCAAGGGTCAAAATGGACATTAAACCCAAGATAGTCCACAACATTGAGCCTTCCTCAGATATTTGTACCAGCTTGGAAAAGTTGCAAATGACCATGGATGGCATGATGAAAAGCCAAGAACTAATGATAAATAGGATTTTCAACCTAGAAATAGCCCAGAGCCAAGCACCAAGGGTCCCATACAAAGGCAAATTCCAAAAGGGGAACCAATTTTATAGACCAAATAATGATCAAGAGGTTCCTAATACTTTAGCTCCTACCAACATCGTGGATGAAAATCCTTGGTGTTTCCAGTGTAGTGAAGTACACTGGGAACATGAAGGCCCCTATAACAATGGAGGTCATGACCAAGTAAACAATGTGGGTCATGTTATAGAGGGCCCCCATATTTTCCTCAATAGCACTCATGAGGAACACCGAGGAGGCATAAAAGAGGCAGCCAGGAAGGCTAGAATGGAAGTAATAAACAACTTGGACCAGGAATCAAAGGAGAAGTTGATGAAAAAAGAATTTCATGTGTAAAGATGAAAGAAGCTAAACCAACCTATCCCTACCAATCTTGCAATAACTCAAATAAATCCTCCACCTTTAGACATTCTCCTTCCTAAAAAATTCAAAACCGAAACGGTGTACTTAAACTTTGACTTCGAAGGAGAACTATCCAAGATGCACGTGACCATCCCTCTAAGAGAAGTTATTAAGGTACCATTTGTTAAAGAAAGATTTGATAATTTCTTCAAAGGATCAAATGGACATATGGACCCCCCTATCATGTTACAAGATGATCACTTTAGGGTCCAGTATGATGAACACCCACCCTTTTTTATGACCTTCGTAATGAATAACAAAATCCTCAACAATTGCATGTTGGATTCAGGGGTCGGAGCCAACATGATGTCTCTCAAGGTCATGCAACAATTGGGCCTAAAAGTCATACGACCTTACAAAAATGTGTGTGGATTTGAGTCTAGAGCCACACCCACACATGGGGTAATTGAAAATGTGGAAGTATGCCTTGAAAGATACCCTGAGAGAGTAATCTGCATTGACATAGTGGTGGTAGAAGTCCCAGATGTGTGGGGGATGTTACTGTCTAGAAAGTTTTCCTCAATGCTAGGAGGCACTCTTGAGATAGACCTCACCTATGTAAATGTACCTTTGAACAATGGAACAATAAGCCATCTCCCGAATATGACAATGACTAAAACCCATGTGCAAGAGACTAGTAATCCCATCAAGGATGACAAAGCACATGACCAAATCATGGAAAGTCTTCCTGAATTTTCTCCTGATGATATTCCCTTTGAAACAAAGGAAGACTTTGATCAGATACAACGGCCCAAGAGAGAAGAATACCATCAACTCCTAGATAAGTATGAAGACAAAGAAGTTGGGGCTGTGAAATTACTAAAGAAGGGAGAAAGTGATATATTGATTCAGCCATCCCAGTAGGAAGTCTTCACAGTGGAATCCCACCCTCCTCCCTCTACATAATACACCAAGGTTTTTCAGGAAACAACCAAATTTAAAATCAAGGAATACAAGGAGGGGGACATAGTATGGTTGTGGGATTTCAAGAAAGGAGAGCCAACTAATGTCAAGGGAAGTAATCAATTTTGGTTTGGGCCTTTCAAAGTTGGAAGAAAATCAGTCGATGATTCTTACTACTTATAAACATTGGAAGGAAGAAGGGGTCCACTACTAGTCAGTGGGCACCTCCTCAAGCCCCACCAAGGTGGGGGGACTTGACCTCACAGGTAAGTGCAGGTAAGTAGGTAGGAATTTGTATTCATTGTATATACCATTTTCATTTCATGCTAGAATAGTTTTCTTTCACATTTGTATATATGCTTGTTTTCTTATATATATATATATATGTATATGTATATATATATATGACTTGGGGATGATATCAACACCCCAAATGATTGCTAATAGTTTTATGTTGAGATCAAGCAGGTTATAGGTTATGCCAGATATGTTGAGGTTATCATGCGCTCTATGGTGAGCACATGTCCCTAAGTTGGAGCCAGATGTTATCCCTCGGTTTAGGGATAACTAAGGAGATTATGTCTCGAGGCCCACAGGTCCTAGACATGGAGTACTAAAATCCAGATCAACTTGAGCATGGCCTTGGAGGGACCATATTTTCATTCTTCAAAGCCTTCACTTTGTCAGCAGTAGCAGCATCCATCACCTCGGCCTGGTCCTGTAGCAGAAGTGGATCTTGCTCCATGAGGTAATGAGTCTAGGTAACATGGTATGTGTCACTCTGATCCTCAAAACCTTTGAATATGTGCATTCAATTATTTTTGTTTGTAACGGGTGCTTGGATCGTATACCTATCCACTTGACCATATATGGGGGGAATGACAAGATGCCTAGTAAGCTTGTGCCCATAGGTTTTGAGTTTCCACTGGGGGTATTCATGAGAATCCATCGTCCTCTCCCAACATACTTACCACTTTCCATATTTCTCCCGCTCATCCATCCCATTACACTGGTTCGAGCATTGGGTTGGCCAAATATTTAAGGGTTGTACCTTACCTTGTGGGAAGAAGGGGATAAAGGCCCAGAGGGTAAAAGCAGCTAGAAAAAGATAAAATCTTAAAAATGAAACCTCGAGATGCTTCACCCATGGATCCCCAAGAAAGAAGTAAAAATCTTCTTAGCAAGAAACAGAGGAACCCAAAAATAATAATAAAACAATACCTAGTTAGAGGATAGGGGGTCTCATCACAAGCCAACCTATTAGGTCCATTGGCATCTAGCGGTATGACACTACTAGTAGATGGTCACCACGCTGGGGTAGTGGTTCTTGGTGGAATAGCTAAGAGAAAGGGGGTCTCATCACGATCCAACCTTCTCCTTTTTGTAAAGTGATTATGGGTAACATTACCACCACTGGTCACCACGCCAAGGCAATGTCCCCTGATTAGTTTCTTCAAAGAAAAAGCAATAAGAATAAAGATAAAAGGCATGATTGGGCTTGGAAACATTTGCATCCATGACAGATGCAGCTCACCCTCCATAGAGGCACCCACAGGTAAGCCATGCATTTCCTTGCTATCACTACACCCCTTGCCCATACATCCCTTATCCACCTCATCCACTCACATGGCTTGGATTTGATTTCTCTCGAAAACATCCCACATCCGGTGAGCATTAGCCCAATAGGAATCCCTATCACTTCCTCCAAACTTGGCTTGCAGATTAGTATAATGTCTTTGAGCACTTGTCTGGGTAAAAGGTGTTTTATGCACATGTTTAAATAAAATTGATGATTATATGTGATTGACATTGCCATGATCCCTATGAGTTATGAGCCCATGGAGGGTGTATCTGTTGATGTGCAAGATCATACTGGATGGACAAGTACCCTTATGGACAGGTACACATGGGGAGATGATTAATTTGGACCTTCATGGGGCTGAAAGCCCACCAGATGGATGTTGAGACCCCAGCATGGGGCAGAGACAAATCAAAGGGTTTGCACCAGAGAAGAGGAGGACGTTCCACCAGAGGTAGCTTAGCAGGCTTCTACCCAAGGGGGTTGCACCCTTTCCACCATGACATTGGCCTTGGAAGGCCCATGACATCACCCAAGACACTCATCACGTCATCCAGTGCTTGTGGAGGTTTTTGGGAGGCACTTATGGAACGTGTGGCATGTTCCGGAGGCCCAAGGAGGCCAAACGTTTTGCTCCAAGAGGCTAGCATTGTCCTAAAAGGGCCTAATGTTTCCCTAAAAGGGCATGTCGTATTCATCTTTGCTTGATTTAGGGTTTGATTTTGACATTTAATGTAAAAACAATATTATATCAACAGATGATGAGCTATATATATGACTTGGGGATGATATCAACACCCCAAATGATTGCTAATAGTTTTATGTTGAGATCAAGCAGGTTACAGGTTATGCCAAATATGTTGAGGTTCTCATGCGCTCTACGGTGAGCACATGTCCCTGAGTTGGAGCCAGATGTTATCCCTCGGTTTAGGGATAACTAAGGAGATTATGTCTCGAGGCCCACAGGTCCTAGACATGGAGTACTGAGAGCCAGATCGACTTGAGCATGGCCCTAGAGGGCCCATCTTTTCATTCCTCAGTGCCTTCACTTTTTCAGCAACAGCAGCATCCATCACCTCGGCCTGGTCCTAGAGCAGAAGCGGATCTTGCTCCATGAGGTAATGAGTCTAGGTAACATGGTATGTGTCACTCTGATCCTCAAAACCTTTGAATATGTGCATTCAATTATTATTTTTTGTAACGGGTGCTTGGATCGTATACCTATCCACTTGACCATATCTGGGGGGAATGATAAGATGCTTAGTAATCTTGTGCCCATAGGTTTTGAGTTTCCACTGGGGGGATTCATGAGAATCCATCTTCCTCTCTCGACATACTTACCACTTTCCATCTTTCTCCCACTCATCCATCCCATTACACTGGTTCGGGCATTGGGTTGGCCAAATATTTAAGGGTTGTACCTTACCTTGTGGGAAGAAGGGGATAAAGGCCCAGAGGGTAAAAGCAGCTGGAAAAAGATAAAATCTCAAAAATGAAACCTCGAGATGCTTCACCCAGGGATCCCCAAGAAAGCAGTAAAAATCTTCTTAGCAAGAAACAGAGGAACCCAAAAAAAATAATAAAACAATACCTAGTTAGAGGATAGGAGGTCTCATCACGAGCCATCCTATTAGGTCCATTGGCATCTAGCGGTATGACACTACTATTATATGGTCACCATGTTGGGGTAGTGGCTCTTGGTGGAATAACTAAGAGAAAGGGGGTCTCATCACGAGCCAGCCTTCTGCTTTTTGTAAAGTGATTGTGGGTAACATTACCACCACTGGTCACCACGCCAGGGCAGTGTCCCCTGATTAGTTTCTTCAAAGAAAAAGCAATAAGAATAAATATAAAAGGCATGATTGGGCTTGGAAACATTTGCATCCATGACAGATGCAGCTCACCCTCCATAGAGGCACCCATAGGTAAGCCATGCATTTCCTTGCTATCACTGCGCCCCTTGCCCATACATCCCTTATCCACCTCATCCACTCACATGGCTTGGATTTTATTTCTCTCGAAAACATCCCACATCCGGTGAGCATTAGCCCAATAGGAAGCCCTATCACTTCCTCCAAACTTGGCTTGCAGATTAGTATAATGTCTTTGAGCACTTGTCTGGGTAAAAGGTGTTTTATGCACATGTTTAAATAAAATTGATGATTAGATGTGATTGACATTGCTACGATCCCTATGAGTTATGATCCCATGGAGGGTGTATTTGTTGATGTGTAGGATCATACTGGATGGAAAAGTACCCTTATGGACAGGTACACATGGGGAGATGATTAGTTTGGACCTTCATGGGGCTGAAATCTCACCAGATGGATGTTGAGACCCCAGTAGGGGGCAGAGACCAATCAAAAGGTTTTCACCGGAGAAGAGGAGGACGTTCCACCAGAGGCAGCTTAGCAGGCTTCTACCCAAGGGGGTTGCGCCCTTTCCACCATGACATTGGCCTTGGAAGGCCCATGACGTCACCCAAGACACTCATCACGTCATCCAGTGCTTGTGGAGGTTTTTGGGAGGCACTTATGGAACATGTGGCATGTTCCAGAGGCCCAAGGAAGCCAAACGTTTTGCTCCAAGAGGCTAGTGTTTTCCTAAAAGGGCCTAATGTTGCCCTAAAAGGGCATGTCGTATTCATCTTTGCTTGATTTAGGGTTTGATTTTGACATTTAATGTAAAAACAGTATTATTATGTATTTTTGGCCTTATCGACCTTTTGTGACCTAAATTTAAATTGTGGCCATTGGTATGGTATAAGTAAGAGAGCTAAAACTCTCTTTTATTCATCATCTTTAACTCACACTTGTGTGAGGCTGAAATTTTTGGCACTTCTAGGGTTTTTGGCTGAAATTGTGACGCACTTGTTGAAGGAGGCTTCTTTTTGGTGATTTTTGGCATTTTTCTTGGTGGAAGGTTTATAACTAGGGTTTGGCTTGATAAATGCTTGGTAAATGTAAGTGAATTTCTGCAATCCTTTCCTTACTTGAATGGTTATAGTATTTTACTTGCATTTTGTTAATGAAATTGCTGGAATAAACCCTAGGAAATAAGCACATGTTGGTGTCCTTATTTTAATTCCCTACTAGATTATGCCAAGGAGCCTTTTTTCTATTGGAGACATTGTTAGGGCCTTGTCATTGCAACACCCTATCTCTTGTTCTTCATCGAAGCTTATTTTACTTTGTCATTGAGCTAAAGAAGGAGGAAAACGTGTTAAGACCTAGGGTTGCCTACACCTTATTAAGTGGTTTTCCCCTAGGGTTGATGGTTGAAGCCTTGTCTTTTCCAACACTTCACCATCAAATCCCTCTTGTCTTTGGCCCTGCTATTATCATCTTGTTTCTTCAACTCTTGTTGCTACTTGTTGACTCCATTCACCCTATGAATGCACTAGTCTAAGACCTTTTGCTTGAGTGTTTTGATCACAATCTACAAACATCCAAATCTTTGAGCAACTACTAACACCTTTCTAACCT
>ML806253.1:41476-56801 GCA_009831015.1 Picea engelmannii | reverse complement strand
GTCACAAAGATGACAAAATCTTTTGACCAGTGCGATGTTTTAGGAATTTTTCATTGCCATGTTTCACTATGGAGCTCATGAGAGTTTGTTCTTATCTTAACAATGTTGATTTTCTTCTTTAAGCTAGTCAAAATAGAGAGATACTTTTGATCTTCTATGTTAGGGTTGATCACCTCTTTATATTATCTTAATTTTATTTTATCCTCTAATTCTTCATCGCACCACAATTTCTCCTTAAATTTAGATGTAATAATATTTTTAATATTATCCCTATTCTGCAGAGTGGCCTCTTTCTTTATTCCCCGATGATTTAGCCAAGACCTAACATCTTTATGCCACCCCCGCTTGAGTTGCAAGTGTTTTTACTGGACTTTTAAGAAATCTTAGGAAGCATTATGTCTTCCATGTTGTTTATATTGTTCTTATACATTAGGTACTTAGTCATGGTCACACTCTCAATGGGGGAAATACTCGCTTCTATGAGTAGGATAGGATAGGAGTATTGCCTTTAATTTTGATATTATAAGTTATAAAACACTTTTGAATTTTCTCTATCTTTCTCCATGATTATCTAGAGATGTTGCAGCCCCAAGCTTCACAACCATATAAGAGAACATGAGTGACGAGAGTCTCCAAGAGGAGTTTCTTTGTATCCCATAGCCAAAGGTCCGTTGATTTAAAAAAAATTCAAATCCATAATAAGCTTTCTTCCCTCCATTTATCCTTTTCTTAATGCTTTAGTTATAGTTAATCTTGTGATGAAGATCAATTACAAGATATTTGTATGAGGTCGTTTCCTCCAAGTTATTGGTGTCATACAAAAACTTAGCATAAGTGATATTTTTGGATTTAATTATCATAACCTTCATTTTATCATCATTAATAGTCATATCCATACTAGAGAAAATATCCTTGAGGATTTTTAGTTGCTTGTTGAGATCATAGAGACTCCTCTCCATAAGAACAATGCCATCAATGTAAAATAGAAGGGCAATGACTATACCAATGAGAGTTGGACTGACATATTGTTTCTTACAAACAACCCTCTATCTTGTCAATGCATATGCCAAAAAAGGTAAGGGACAGGGAACAGCATTTCTTGACTCCTATATTACAATTAATTCCATCCAACCAGTCCTTTGTGTTCTTAAACTTGGCAATAATGTTCTCTTAAAACCTTATCGGAGTAGCTCTCAACTTAGAAGGAAATTTTATCTCTTCTAACCTGTTCCAAAGGTTAGTCCCAGGGACTATGTTAAAATATTTTTGTAAAGTCAACAAAACAACATAGGAGATTGGTTTTAATATTGCAGCACTCCTCTACAATAATCCTAAGAGTAACAATGTGGTCCACAGTTGAATGATATCTCCTAAATTCATCCTAGCCTAAGTTATCTATTTTTCCATGGCTTTCTAGCCATACGTTAATCTTCTTTTCCAAAATAATTCCATATAACTTGGATAAAAGGGGGCTAATCATATTGGTCCTATAATGAGAGGGATGGTTTTATTCTCACTTTTAAAAATAGGTACAATGAGGCTTTGAGTCCAAGGTTTAGGGAATCCCAACTTGAATGCTAAATTGAAGAGTTTATGGATGTGAGGGGTGAGGATAGGCCATCCAATTTTTAATATTTCTACTTGGTAGCCTTCAATGTCCTTATCTTTCCCTTTTGTGAGTTGGTTAACCCCAAATGCTATGCCATTTATTAAAAAAACTTCTTCCTCTATAGAAATGGTTTGAATGTTGTCCACAACATCAAGGGATTCATAAATATTTTTAAGGTAGGAATTTCAATCCCTCAAGGGAATTATATTGTTTTCTTTAGTTTTACAAGTCGAAATTTACCTCCAAAATTTCTTAGGATCTAGCTTAGATAGAAGCAAAAGCTTCATTTGCTTTCTATTTATATAGTACATTTTGTTCCTTCTGAATAGGGTTTTGTATCTATTTATCTTGTTGAAGTTTAAGGACTCGGTAGAGGCATTCCTAATGGTTTTTCTAGAAATCTTACACTCTTTATCATACCAAGGGTTGGTTGTTCTTTTTTCCTTTTATACAACAACTCAATAGAGAACTTGTTAATGGAAGTAGAGAGGGTTGTCCTAAAATTATGATAAAGGTCTTCAATATTGTTCTTATTTGATATGAGATTTAGTTCATTATTTAAATCCTTTAAAAATATATCATCATTATTTTAATCTAAAATCAAGTGTTTTTGGTTATCAGAATTCTCTTCAATGGGATTTTTGTGCATGACAAAGTTTCTAGAGTTAAGGTTAGAGGTGTGTGATCAGAGTTGAGCTCATGGTCATTTAAGAGGTAAAAAATTACTATTTGGTTGTATACATAGATATTAGATATCACATAATCTACAACACTACTGCCAAGCCCATGAATACAAGACATATGATTGGCTTTCAACCAATTCATTAGACCATTGAAAATTATTAGATCTTGGGAAATATAAAGCTTGATTAGCTCAATACCAAATAAGTTTTCAACCAAGTCTTCAAAATTTCTTTTATAACATCTATTTAAAACAAGACCCTCATCTAGCTATATAGGATTACGGTTGGAGTCATTGCTTAAAATATTAAAGCTTGATTAGTTGTTTTTCTAGCATTGAAGTCTCCTAGCAAGAGGATACTTCCTTCATTTCTCAAACTATAAATATCTTGTTCTAAGCCATTGTAAGGACAATTTTTATCTAGATTTTTTTTCTTATAGAAGGTAGAATTTATAGGCACGAAACAAAAAATTGCTATATGAGTCTTCTTAGAATTAATAAATGAAATCTCCATTCGCCTATATTGATTGAAAGGGTCTTTCTTGGGAAGCCTAATGTGAAGAAAAATGTTATTTTTTATGTAACAAGCTATGACTCCAATCCCTTTGTGGTAGGATCTCTTGTTCCATGCCAATCATAAGACAAAACCTTCTATGTTGGGGACCTTAGATTATTCATTCTCCTAAGTTTCAACAAGCAATATAATACCAATTTCACTCAGGATCCAACTTAACATAGGTCCTTTGCTCCATGGAAAACCATGATAGCTCTAAGAGAGGATCACCAGTGTCCTAAATTCCTATTTATTATTCTTTTTGGTCTCTATCCCTAATAATATCTTTTCTATTCCTAATTATTGCTCATTTTCCTACCTTACTTTCTTTTACCTTTTGAACTTCCTTTCTTAATTCACCTTGGTCTTCTAAAATGAGGTCTTCATTTAGAAATATTCCTTACCCCTTTAAACTTGGAGTTTTATGGTCATTAGAGCTTACCTTAACATGAATTAATCTATCTTTATGCTCAATTATTTTGTCAAACATCTTTTCTTCTATGAGACGAGTTGTTTCAATTTGTAATTTATTTTGTAGTTATTCCTTACTATTACTAATGTGTCCTCATCTTTCTTCTCTTTTAAACCAAAAATTATGAGGTTCAAGGCTATTTTGTTAGGATCATGGGCTAAATCTATGAGCTTATTTATTTCCTCTTTGATGAGTTTGATATTCAATTTACCCTCTAAACTATTTAGGGTCGAATCTTTATTTGTAGTTTCTTCTAGCTCTTTAATAGTGTTCATCATATTAAGATTTTCTATATTATCAACCTTTCTTTCTTGGGTTTATTGTTTCTTTTCTTGACTTTTCTTTTTCATTTCTTGTAATCTAATCTAGGTTTTCTGCAACGGAGTCTACAACCCTAACCCTAATGTTCTATTGTCTATCTATTTATGAATCTTGTCTTCCAAGGATATAAACCTATTATCAAGCATTATCTCTAAAGCTATTTGGAGATTAGCTTCTCTTTCCTCTCTACGTTTATCTAATGATTCTATATATTCACAAAGATTATCTAGGATTACTTTGCTAGGCCTCCCCTTCACAGGTTTTGGTAAGTGCATATTGAAATAAAAAAGGAAATAAAATACAAGCACGTGTGACAGAAGAAACTTCTACACCTAATTAGGTCAAACTCATATATTAGGATTATAGAAAGATGCCTCCATGGAAATGTCATGTGAAAATATCTAACTGACAAATCCTCCATGAAAATGCCTTCGATTTTAATTTCATCTGCTCAAAATTCAAGTTCAAATACACCCATCATGTATCTCGTATGTTCAGAAGTGGATCTACCTCACCTCAAATACATAAAACTAGGGTTGATGAGGTATCGAATCACTTAGAGATGTATCCACCTCTGTTCAAATACACAAAATTAAGATTAAATATCACCTTAGTAAATTAAGTAAATTAATCACCCAGAGTAAAATTCAGATCTGCTAAAAAACAAAAATGCTCAGAATGCTTGCTTAGAGTTGATCTGCCCAAGTTATAAAACACATAATTAGGGTTTCAGAGGAACCCAGTTGCTCAGAAATGGATCCACCGACAATTAGGGTTTCAGAAGAACCCGGTTGCTCACAAATGGATACAGCGATTGCACATTCAAGGCTCCACACATTTTGTCTTTATTTTGCATGTATAGTTTAATTATATCACAATCACCTATCTCAATAAAATGCCCTTTGAAGAAAAATCAGTCGAACAAAGAAGAAGAAATGCACTCGCCGCACTAACTAAATTTATTAATCAACTTAGTAATAAAACGTTGTAAAATTCACGATTTTTCCCATTTAAATAATGTTACATGAATATAATTTTGTAAAAAAAATGAAAAATTATTAATTTATTTAATTATATATTAATAATAATAATTAAAATATATATTTTTAACCATTCAATTAAATTGCATTGTTGTATTCTGCATTGTTGTATTCGAGAATTATTTATCCCATAAATAAATAAATTTCATACATCAATTTAATCAATTTAATGTCTAACTTAACAATAATCTTAAATATAAATTAATATTACTAATTATAATTATCAATTTAAAATAACAAATAACTAAAACTTGAAATGATTTTCCTGATTTGTATAAACTTATTTCATCATCCTTAAAATAATGAATTCATAGTGTTTTTTTAAGTTAATTTAACTATTACGTTTGGCAAGACAAAGGTTGCAAGATCTCGTTTTCAAGTTTTGTAAAGCTGCGGCGATTTTAGGTTTTGATAGTCGTATTAGGTTTTCGAAATGGGGGCTCTGCGGCTAGGTCTTGCTAGCCGCATCCCTGGTTCTCGGTTGGCGTCGGGGGTGGTTCGGGGAGGCAGCGATGGAGGCTACAGGGTGGAGCTCCGCTTAGCGGCTTCGGTTGGCGTCGGTGTTGATTCTGGGCGGCGGCGATGCAGGCGCGCGACCTGTCTGCGTGTTGCGGCCGGCTGGTTTATCGACTGGTGGCCAGCAAGGCGGCTCTTCGGGGAGTCTATTCCGGTGGGGTCTTATCGCGGAGGCGGTGGAGAACGTTTCGGCAGCTGCGCTAGCACCCGCGTGATGCGCCAGTGTGGGCGCTTGGGTCCTGTTTGCTGTCGGAGTCCCTTCTCTTCTGCTGCTGTTGGGGGCCGAGAGGGTCCGAGGGGCTATTTCGGTGCCTCCTTTCCCCAAGCTTTTCCTCGGAGGGGTCTCGTTCGGCGGTGGGGGAGCATCGATGGGCAGCTGTGTCGGCTCCCGCGTGGAGCGCCATTTTGGGCGTTGGGGGCCTTATTGTTGTCGGCGTTGTTTCTTCCGGGGTTTTTTGCCTTGTTTTTTTTGTTCTCTTGTTCACAGCCTGCGTGTTGTGCTGGGTTGTGTGCTTTTACTGGGTTGTGGTGCTTTGTTTGCCTCCGAGCATAGATATTGGAGTTGCACTGATATGGTCACAGCTTGTTGCTGGCTTTGTAAACGAATTTATACTCTATATAAATTTGAGATAATTTTCTCTTGGAAAAATTTAACTATTACGACAATCCTTATCCTTAAAATAATAAATGTATAATTTTTTTTGTTATTTATTATTAATCATTACGCACTGCACACGAACAGCATTTATTAGGCAGTGACCAGCATTTATTATGAAATCATGGGGTTGGTACCACCAACTTTCTCTTTAACTAAAACGACACAACTTGGCTGCTTATACGCATAAACTGGTAAAAGTCAAGCAGTAGCTAAGCAGCCTCATCTCGATTTCCCAGAGCTATTTTCGCCAATGACGAGCTCACAACTCTGACTTTATGCGGTGCGGTTAGTTCAGTTCCTATAGGAGGGTCATAAATAATAGTGTGAAGATTGCATGCATTTGCAAGTATATTTAAGAGGAAGATTCTTTTTATAGGGTGATGGTGATGTGCAATATTCAATGTTGTGGTGGTTGGTATATATATTATAATATTATTTTGGTATAGTATGAGTGGACTTAATGGTTAAGAACGTGTGTTTCCTCTTAAAAGGTCACAAGTTCAAAGCCAGAGACCTCCTAAAAGGTCACAAGTTCAAAGCCAGAGGGGCAGATAATTTTGCAACCAAATTATTCTTCTTCACTTAAGTTATGTTCATAACTATGCCTTAAGCTATAATGTTTTTAGATGTGCAACCAAGTTCTTTAACAATAGACACATTCCAAGTGTGGCCTTAAGGCATCCTAGCAACACTTTTATGCTTAGCTAATTTTCATCAATACTTAGACATTTAAAATAATGCAAGAATAGTAACATCCAATAATCACAAAGAGACCACAACACAAATATATAGGCGGTATCGAAGGCGAATGCCATAACTTTATTGATATGAAGAATGTTACAAAGATACAATAAGGGAACGCGACCAACTACCTATGGCTCTTTTACAAACTACAATTATCCAAGGCACACTACCTACAACACTTGTCAATCCAACCCCTGAAACATCCACAAGCTTGCCTCTTGTAGGTCTTGTCTCTTCAACAATTCCCCCAGCCAGCATCCAATTAGTTTATTGTGCCAACTCCAAAATTTGCACAACAGCATAACTATTTGTTCACCCTTGTATGAATGACTTATTTTCTTAAATGTGTTTGCACAATGGAGGAATCCTCTTTATATAGTGGAAGATTTCTTCCATTTTCCTTCTTCAAGGTGCATTGCAATCCACTCCACATCCAAAGTGGACCCCAAATGTAATATGTCTGCCAACTATGGAATTTTCAACCCCTTATATCTGTAGGTATGGCTTATGCGCCCAAGGCGTCCTAATCTCATATAAAGAAAACTTAGGATGGTTTAACACTTCACACAATGATCGAGCAAGCATTATCTATCCTAGCAACCTACTATTGCAACCTTCTATGTATGCCTTAATTGATTGGGAAAGGGTGCAAATTGCCATCCATGGGAAAATGCCTTACATCTTCTAAAATTCTTGTCATCCCAACAAGGTCCAACCAACAGTTGTATAAGTGCTTCAAGCTTCTGCTTCTTGAACTCTTAGATCATGTCTTCATACTACCATAATGCATCTTTTATTTCCCAACTATTCTCCTCTTCAGGTCTATCTTTCCAATAGACAAAGTACTCCCTCCTTAAATTCTTGTTGAAGTGGGTAGTACTATGTGTCAATATCTTGTCCACTTCTAATTTTGGTATGTTTGTGATTAACTCATGGGCTCTATGTTTGAACTAAGCACTCCAAAAGGATCATAAGAAGCACATAGAAATCATGCTTGGAGAGAGAGAAACATCAAACAACGACAAGCATGCACATAGATGGATACAAGGGATTTACACTGGAAACTCAAATTGAGAACACCATCCTTCATGTGAAAGAAGTATTCATTAACCTCAGTCAATCTGGCCAAGTCAAGTCAGCACTAGCCACTTCAGGAATTTAACAATGGATTTATTCAAGCCTTTAAATAGGCTTCATCACATCAACAACCATGGGAAAATACCATCCCATAAACCACCAATGGTAAACCCATTAATGACCAACTCAAGGTTATTTTAACTACTTTATGACCAAGTCAAGATCAATCCAACATTACCCACTTTAAACTTGACTTGGGATAAGCACCTACCCCCCTCAAATTTTACTAACTAGGTATCCAAGAATACAACGTACCCCCTATCACCTAGGTCTGCATCTAGACTTTACACCAGTGAACCATGAAACCAGGGGTACACATGCCTAAATAGGCCTTACAGCCATATGCTCATTTATATATGTGATTAAACACAACTCCATAAAACAAATGCTTATAATTGTGTGCATGAGCATGTGATGTTTGAACGATCTACCTACCTCAATACCCACATCATTTGTGCTCTAGATACAATTACCAAGTACTTATCAATTGAGTACTTATCTTACCACTGTATTCCCAAGCAAATGATGCTTGAGGCATCTACTTGCTTCTTTATGTGCATCATTATCTACTCCATAAATTGAGTTGAATCGAGAACTCTTTAACCAAGTCACGTATTCAACATTCTCCTCAAGGATGTGTTTCTACCAATGATTTTGTCACATGGATTGGTTGTCATCCTTTCACGAATGGAGCCACCTAAAATTCGATGAACTCCACAACCAATAAGGGTGGTGTATGCTAATTCATCTCACCAATGATTCTCTATATTAACCATGGGATCACACCCATTTAACTATTATCCCTCAACAAATCCAAATTCTATCTCGAACTCAGCATGCATTTCAACTGTAGAAATGTAAGGCCTTCATTTTCAGAGCCTCGATAATTATATAAATATCTCCTAATCTCCTACTTTAATAACTACAATTTAGTTCAAGGTTTTTCTTTCTACAAGGAATAAACCGGTAGATAGACGGTATAACAACAACAACATAATAACAACATATCAACTAGTAAAATGCATAAAATACGTACCTTGACCTGCAGGTTGGTTGATTTATACCCTTTCTTGTTTGTTCTTGTTCTTTCCCAACTTCCCCAAACTGCCCAAACTGAATATTTACCTCCCATCCAACTAGGAACAGCCTCTCCAGCTCCCTAGCTCCAGGAATCCTTGTGGTTTCCTGGCCCCTGAGGCCAAAGTTCCCAGCAACATAAGTGCCCCTGTAAAAGTTCCCCAAAACAATATGTTCTTCCAATTTGCTCCTCCTCTTCCCTCTCTTCCAGAATTTATTTCTTCCTCTTCCTTCCCATTTTTTCCCAAAACAAAAAGGCCCTCTCCAAGTCCTTTCCCTTCTTCCTTATCCTCCTCTCTCGAATCTCTTCCCCTCATTCAATTCCCCAACTGCCTTATCCCTTCATTAATTCCCCAACAGCCTTATCCCCTCACTAATTACTTCACCTACCTTTTTAATAATAAAATAATAAAAAGACTCATTGAATTTATTTTAATAATTAATTAAATTTAAATTAACAACTACGATAAATAAATAATCAAATTGGGTTGTTACATACACCCACCCTTCAAGAAAATTCGTCCTGAAGTTAGATTAATTTACAATACAGAGATAATGACACATGATTCATACATCCACATCAAATAAACAACATCATCAATTTAAAACATGTATACATACTAGTGTACATGTGCAAGGCATGCATGTGTAGCTAGCACATACATGACTCGCACATGTACTAATGACAATAATTATCACACCTAAAGTAATTATTTTATGCGTCCAATCCAATCAACAAGACCATTCATTTCATAAAAGATATTAAACCATTTAAAATGTTCACAAAATCCCTCAATTATAATAATTTAGCAAAAGCAACATTCACTTAGATAATTGTAGTTTAGTTAAGCAAATATATATATATATATATATATATATATATATATTTCAAAAAAAAAGGAAATCAAGAAATTCTGCTATAAGGTGAAAACTCCACTCACTCTCAACTACTTCTAGTCATCCTTCCTCCCTAACCTACTTCCATCTTCCATCCCTATCATTCATCTGTTGGACTATCTTGGAGTGTTAACTATATTGACCTAACTCCAGGTAGAACATGTAAGCGGAAGTGTCAACTCTCTTGACCAAGATTCCCCAACAAGCAACTAGAAGTCATCATCACACATCTAGGAAGCATGAGCTAACACCATCCTCCGATGACTCCAGGTTTCAGAGGATACACGGTGGGAAATGCCTCCACCCCTCCTAATAGAACTAGGGTCAACACCCTACCATGGACCATACAGTGGCACTGTGTTGTTGGGAATTTTCTCTTCGTATATTCAATTTCAAGCAGTCTTGCCACCTGGAAAAAAAAAACTGCACTTGTCCACATATCATAGCAATGCATTTGAACCAACATAATTTCACATACAAATATTCATACCATATTGTTTGCCAGTCGATGTTCACGACATCAACCTTTTATTATTATTATCCTTTGGCTATTTCATATCCCATTGACCTATAGATTAGTCTATAACACAAACTCATACATATCTATACATTATTATCATGTAAATGCATTTAATCATGTCCTCAATTCGGTATCCACATATCAACAACTTTAGATGTCAAAATTTTCAAGTTAGAAATAGGTTGCATAATATCCATCATAATTCAAATAACGATAAACATTCATAGAATTGACATTCACATAGGTCCATATGTCTAAAATTTCAAGCGTATCATTAATAGCTTCACAGTTAATAAAAAAATAAAATATGATCAGGCCTTAAGTAATTCTAGTTGTCTGAGTCAAAAGGGCATTACATCGAGGAACTTCATCCCAAAGTTATGGTCAGAAAAAATAAAAAGTGAGGGATGGTCTCAATGCATGGTCTTTGCATCCTCCAGGGTAGTAGATCTGGGGCTATGTTGGTCCCACTAGACCTTCATTAGATTGAAACAAATTGAGGCTATTAATATATTAATTGTTGCTACCCCATTTAGCGGACCTCCACTGTGTCCAAACTCACATCAAATCAAGAGTAAGTTTCCTACCAGGGTCCATTCACATTCCAAAATTACTTGTCTTAAGGACTTATTTTCTCACAGTTGCTCTTCATATCCTTTATACCTACATGTTACCTATCTACTTTGGCCTATAGCCCTTTTAGTTGCATCACTAGCACTTTTCAAGCTCCTTCCTCTCACTAATGATCCATAATGTATTTATATATGATGTTTATCTATTATAATTTATTACATGCACTTTTTATCTTCTTTGACACATCATACCTTATTACTTTCTTGTTCTTCTTCTTTTATACATCATTTACATCCCTCTTCATTTATACCTTTATCACCCTTTAATTCTTCTAATATTATACCTTCTATTCCTCAAACAATGTACTTATTTACTGACTCCATAAGCTATTCTTTATTTCAAAACCCTAATTATATATTTGTCCTAATATTTCATTTTCTATAACCATTATTTATTATATGTTGTATGTTTTATTCTCTTTTCAACCTATACATCTCTTATCTCCATATTACCATCATTATCACTCCCCTTTTTCTTTGCAACTTATATACCCACATTAATATTTATTCACATCAATTCTTAATTGTTGCTATACTTTCATTTCTTTTGATTTTATCATTGTTATCCTATACTTCCATATACTCATTATCATATATTTATATGATTTTGCACTATCCTAGATATACCACCACTAGCTTATCTTATGTGTTCTAAATTGCACACCATCTCCTTGTCTAACTAACACATTATTTGTATCTATTATTGTAACATATACATTGTATACCTTTTAAGATGTTTATATGTAAATTATTTATTATTTCCTAAAATCACTTCATAATTCCTATAGATAACTTATATTACACAATCCAACATATATGATTCACATTTGTCCTCTCTTTTTTTATATACTACCATACTATTATTATCCATATGTCATTCTTACTTTTATTCAATCTATTCTATTTTTACATATATTACTAATTTTATTATGCTTCATAGTATATGCTTGTATACCAATCATGTTACATATGTCATTCTTACTTTTATTCAATCTATTCTATTTTTACATATATTACTAATCTTATTCTACTTCATAGTATATGCATTTATACCAATCATGTTATAGTTTTCAAATTTGTTCCATACATTTTTATTTATTTACTTTCATTACCATTGTTATATATCTTGTGTGGTGATAAGACATTATGATTTAGAATAATAAATTATTACAATATAATTCTTTTTATGAAATTTCTTACATCAAACTATTATTGTATGTTGCTTATTCAACCTTATGTATTATATACATATCGCCTACACTCCATAATCATATGTTTTTCTAAAGATACATCTATATAATTTTCTATATGTACCTTTATGATAATTAGGATACTTACTTCCACACCATATATAATGTTAATGGATACCTAATCTTCTTTCATTACTCTTACCAATGTAGTAACTACTTATCTTGTTCTCTCTTAATACTCTTAGTATTAATTCATCACTATATTTTACTGTAGTAATTGATTCACTGAACATTATTGTAATATTGTAATATTATACATATGCATTCCTCTTTGCACTAAACATCTATTGTATCATTGTTCTCATATTTACCTACTATTTCACTTTGTTGCTTTCATTACTTTAATCATTTATTTGTTATTCATATTATCACCTCATTATATCTCATATAACTTACCATTATAATTTTTAACTTATAAAACTCCTAGTTATAATTATATACTTACCTTTAAGTGTTTCTACATCAGTATTGCTTCTTGTTTATTATTTGTACATGTGAACCCTTGCAGATATTGTACGATCACCACAATGATCATTATTCTACACTAAGGTGCAATGTAACTAACCATCTTTTGTTATTCTATAAATACATATTTATAATGTTTAACAACAATACATTATTGACCAACTCTTTTATACAACCCATTATCACCACAACCTTTCACCTTACAAATATATTTCATATATACTTCATTTATACTTCACTATTTTTTATGTATCCTACTACACCTTCATTTGTCTTGCAAATTCAATATTATTTATAAGTTGTGCAATTTACACACCGTCTACTCTCTATCTATTTATTATTCTCACTACCACTAATGCATCACACATTCATTGTTGCTCTACTCATGCATATGCATTAATGAACCTATTCTTCATTATTATTATTATTATTATTATTATTATTATTATTATATATATATTCATAAACACTTACCTTAGTATTCATACTATCATTTATTGTATTGGCTCTAGACACTTCCATTTGTATTTCTATGTGTTAACAAGTTATTCAACTACCTTTTTAATTACTAAATTATCTTTAAAGTGATTATTAATATCAATAATAATAAATAAATAAAAATTGACATCAAAATTTCGCATAACATTAGTAATATTCATTAAAACATTCTTAGCCTTGAAAATTATAAAAAAACCATTTTTTTTTACCTGCATTATATCTTATTTCTTAAATTTGATAACTTCATATAGCATCATATTATATTTAATATAAGTTATTAATATAATTATACATTTTTTAACATTAAGACTCCTAACAACACTTTTCTAAATGTTATTACATTACCCTTTTTATTAATCTAACACAATTTAAACATAAAAGAAAAACTAAATTATATCCTTTAAATTGCAAATCACTTTAAGCTTTACCTTTTATACACCATATTTAGACATAAGAGAGAAAGCAACACAAGTAATTATTAAAGTATACAACATCTTTATGCACTTTATTGTTTTAACTTAAATCATATTGAGCCTTACTTTGACTGTGAATCACTTTAAATTTTATTTTTTTATTTAAAATAAATTGTTATCATAATTATATGGATTTCATCAATTTTTAATTAAATTATATTAAATATAAATTATTATTATTCATTATAACTTTTTTAGAACTTTTAACAACATTTTTTTTAAATGTTATTATGATAACCTAAATTATATTCTACATTTGGTCATTTCATCCTATAATAATATTTATAAAGAACCTTAAATAATAATTAATTTATACAAGTCCCCGAGGTGTAGGACAGTCGATGATGGAGTGTGTCGTTAAGGCACTCTGTGATGTTAAAGTCATCGGTTTGAAACTTGTGGGGACAAAAAATCTAGTCATGTTAAGGGTTGGTGTGGCTCAAGCCAGGTGCGATCCTCGGGTGATTTTGATAGCTTAGATGCCCTTGAATCGTGGTTTCTCAACTACAGGTTAGTCCTGCAGGTCACGGACAAACTAGCAAACAAAAAAAATATATACAACACCATTTTGAGTGTCATTTTTCTAATTTAATCTTATTTTACATTTGGTTAAACTTATTCCAACCTTACTTAAGCACAAGAAAAGTAAAAATCCCAATAATTATCAAAGATAATTATCAAAATGATTATTAAAATATAAATAGATCTTATTTCATTTGTGAATCACCCTATATTTTACTTAAACTTTATACATATATGAATTTATATGAATTTATAGAACATTAATATAGGTCTTCATTTACATATGTGATTTGTTATAGTCATTAAAATATAATACTTTTATTTTATAAATTAGACCGAAAATAAAAATTTATTTCGCTATACCTATAAAGTCTAACTAAAATCCTACATATAATATTATAAGACCCATTAAAGTAGACATAAACAACATTAATATATATATATATCATCAAGTCTGGTAATTGGAATGAGTACAATCTAAATCCCTTAACGAGGATCCATTGGAGGGCAATTTGGTGTCATTTATCGTGGTAATTCCAGCTCTAATAGTGTATATTTAAGTTGTTGTGGTTAAAAAGCTTGTAGTTAGATCTTGGGTCATACAGGTCGGTCCGCCTACTCGGTGTGCACCTACCCTTTCGTCCCTTTTGTCGACGGTGTGCTCCTGGCCTTAATTGACTGGGTCACGGTTCCGGCGTTGTTACTTTGAAAAAATTAGAGTGCTCAAAGCCAACTTATGCTTTGAATACATTAGCATGGAATAACGTGATAGGAGTCTGGTCCTATTGTGTTGGCCTTCGGGACCGGAGTAATGATTAATAGGGATTGCCGGGGGCATTTGTATTTCATTGTCAGAGGTGAAATTCTTAAATTTATGAAAAACGAACCACTGCGAAAGCATTTGCCAAGGTACATGGTTGATCCTGTCAATATTCATATGCTTGTCTCAAAGATTAAGCCATGCATGTCTAAGTATAAACTAATTCAGACTGTGAAACTATCGATGACTCATATATATATATATATATATATATATATATATATATATATATATATATATATATATATAAAATAACTCCCCTTTTGTGTAATCTTGAGAAAGAAAAGAAAACTATAACCAGTTTTAAATTAAAAAAAAAAATACCTTTATATATAACATCATATATATATATATATATATATATAACAATTTATAGTTTTATTATATATTAGAAAGAAAATATAAAATTAAATTAAAACAAAATATATAATAAAATAAA
>ML806253.1:0-15130 GCA_009831015.1 Picea engelmannii | reverse complement strand
GAACTTGATATTGTTGCTTCTTGATTACTTGCGCTTGATTGTGCATGTACTTTCTTGACATTAATTGTGTGTGTTTGTTTTCCAAATGAGAGGTGTCAAAGACTAGACATAATTAACATCTTCAAGGAAAAATCATCCACTAGCACAATCGCAATCACACACAAGCGCAAATTTTCTTAGACCCGCTTATTCAATTTCAGGGTGGTCTAGGACAAACATCCACCAAAAATCATATTTTTATTAACTTGGAAAAAATCTATTTTCCTTTGAATACAAAAACAACCATTGTGAAGGACTCGGTTTTGAACATCAATGACTTCTACATACCTTTATCATTACCCACACCTTTTCAAAGATTGAATTACATTCCCTAGTGTATTTCAAAACTGGAAAAAGTTTGCATATGAATTATCAACAATTCATTACCTTGCTGGAGTGAGTGCTCACCATCTTGTCTTAGCTTGGATTGAATCTTTTCTCGCTCCTCCAAATTTTGTGATTGAGGATAACCGAACTCGCCTTCAACCAATTGGAATATGGACTTCCAATCACATATAACCGACGAGTAATGAACTTATCAATATATGACCAACACTCTAATCATAACCAAATCTTACTTCTGTGTTTGTTAAGAATTGATTTCAATAGTCTTGCTTCCAATACAACAAAAAATTCACCTTGGAATCTTTCATCAAGAAGTCTGCAATTCTCAGTGACTGAAATCAGTGATATACAGGTGCACACTTGTTTCCCTATTTTATTTTATTTTAAGATAATACAACGTAGATATCTCATTAAAGATAATACAACGTAGAAACTTCCAACACTTTACTCAAATTTCTGAAGATTGCCTTCATTTCTGGCAATTCGCTCATATACACAGACTTCAAATCAGATCTCAGGTTTAATCTCATTTGATCAAGTGTTGATTTACTAGATTAAGAGTATGAGCCCTTATTTAAAGTTGCCCCTACAATCTTCACTTTCAGGAAGGCAAACAGGATATAAAAACAAGAAACTTCTTCTCTTGGTTATTTCTTAAGATCACATGCATACAAAGAACATTCGTTCTTACAGGAATACACACAGATTTCATTACCCACTTAGATATCAATTTTCGTCACTTGAGATGTCAAGGTAGAGAAATGGCTGGAACTGAGAGAGTTTAGTGCGAGGTTTAATTAAATGGGAATTTAAAGACGGCCAAGCCAGTGCGTAGAAACAAGTGAAAATGTGAATGAATGGCCGGGTGGAGAACGGGTGCAAAAGGTAGTCGAAGCTGGAGCTGAACCAGAATGGATGGATGATGGATCGACGGATTTATTATTTGATGGTTTGGGCTGAAAACCTCGAACATTGGATCATCATTCTCTCATACAATTAGTCACAACCTCAATCAATACTACAACAAAAGATGCACATCCAGGGACAGGGACACAAGAACGCTTAGCACAGATCATCTATCTATTATAGCGTCCCCATCAGGCATTCCTGAAAGATGATGTCTTTGAAGCCATTTCATATGGAGCAAGTTTAGGAAAATCATTAGAGACAACTAAATTGCACAAGCCATCTTAATGACCAAAAAAAAATGAGAAGACATTATCAACACCAACAGCGCCTGTATCTTTGCAATTACCCTTGCGAGTGCATTCGTATGGGATTTCTGGCAGATTTCTTCATATGATTGAGGCTGATTTGGATTCGATCGGGATTGGCATATGGCTCTTCTCTTTTCCATTACGCGTTCAAGATTGAATTACCATGGAATTATCATGTCTTTAAGACTAAAGGAACTCTGATATCATATGTCTCTTGGTGCCAATAATCCACACAGATTATGTGTACCAAATTTGGCGTTAACTTCTACAGGACTGCAATTAATAACCAAATCACCTTTGGGAAGAACAATCGGTTGCGGCCAAAAATCTGTTTTGAGCAAATCAAAACGAGATTACAAACGACATTTGGCAGAGAATAGCATAGACCAAAGAACTTCTAAAGTGCGCGCCCAGCACAGCGTGTTCGCCAGTGTTAGACAGATGTTCAATTCTATTATATTCTACCTACGCATCACCATCCATGGATCTCAAAACTACCAAAACGCGCATCTGGCGTGATCTGGTATCTGTCGTGATCGATTCACTGCTCGGCATCAAATTTGCATTAAAAACTCGAGAATAGAAAATGGGTTGTATTCATTGGATGACAAGATTTTTTCACAATGATGCACTTTATACGAAATGAAAACTATTTTACTGTACAGATCCATGAAAAGTGAATGATTCATAGATCTATAAAAGAGAGAAAAATTGAGAAACAAATATGCATTTGTTACCCAAAACCTGCGAATGTTTCTGCCATGTTGTTGTAACTATCTATACGTTGTTATCAATGATCTTTCATCACGCAACAAACGATCTTACAACGGATAGCAATCACCTTCACATAGGTCGCCAATCTCCTCAACACACACGTAGATCTCTTCCCTCAACGAACAAATCAATCCACACAGTCATGCAAAAATCTTAACACAGAAAACACATTATTTCTCTACTCTTCCCATGTTCCTGGGCACTCCCGTGAGGGACTTATGCCCAATCCAGCTCTGATATTATCACCATATTTTCACCATGGCTCTAATACCAATTGATAAATCATAAAGAAGAACAACAACATGGCGGAAAAGGCTCACTAGCCAACACATAATTATTCACTCCAATGTTACATATTTATAGTACAATGGGTGATGCCACCTCATAGAGAAATTTGCTCTAGATCCTAAAATCATGCATGATGACTAGGCTAGGCAATCTTAACTAACTCATTAGTCATCACTTGATGATATATTACTAATATCCTAAATGAATAATCCAAATATACGTGATAATTTAGACTTAGTGATAAGTAAAGGTAAGCCATAGGCTAACAAACCTCTCCTTCCTCAAATGATCTAAAACTTCATCTACCACTTCAAATTGAACTTCCTTTCTTTTCTGATCAACTATGTCCTCATACTTTTGATTACTATCATGTATTTGCCTCCTAACTTGATCATGAAGTCTTTGCATTCCTGTAGAAAAATCTTCTGCTCCAGCGCTCCTGAATTCATCTTGTTTCAACTCTCTCAATCCTGCAATCCCTCTTGGTTGTCTTCCATATACTATCTCAAATGGACTTTTTCCAGTGCTTCTATTAACTGAATTGTTAAATGCAAATTTTGCCTGTGCCAGAATCTGATCCCACTGACGACCTTGTTCAGTGACTAAGCTCCTTAACAAATTTCCCAGACTCTTGTTCACCACTTCAGTCCATCCGTCTGTCTATGGGTGATATGTTGAACTAAAAGATAAATTAGTTCCCAACCTCTTCCAGAGAGTCCTCCAAAAGTGTCCTACAAACTTAGTGTCCCTGTCTGAAACTATACTTCTGGGCAATCTATGTAATCTCGCAACTTCTCTGAAAAACACATTGGCTATGTGTGTAACATCATTTGTCTTATGGCATGGTATGAAATGTGCCATCTTAGAGAATCTATCGACCACAACGAATATGGAATCACTTCCCTTCTGGGTTCTAGGTAATCCCAATACAAAATCCATACTAATTGCATCCCAAGGCCTTTCTGGAATAGGCAATGGCTGATACAAACCAGTATTTTGTCCTTTCCTTTTGCATGTTGACAAAACTTACATCGATCTACATATTTCTTCACATATTCCCTCATACCTGGCCAATAATACAAACTACTTAGTTGTGCAAATGTTTTGTCATGACCGAAATGTCTGGCTAGGCCTCCACTATGTTTTTCTTTCAACAAATTATCTCTCATTAAGCATCTTAGTATGCACAATTGGCTTCCTTTAAACAATAACCCATCCTGGATCAAATATTCTTCCCATGAGTTGTTATCCCTCAACAAAGGATTTCCATATGCTTCATAAGCCTCCTTAAAATCTGGATCTTCCTGATACATTTCCTTAAAGTGCTCAAACCCTAAGGTATTCACTTGGAATTCCTATACAACCAAATACCTCTTGCTCAAAGAATATGCAACTTTATTAGCACTTCCAGAAATATGTTTAATGACAAAAGTAAAATTCTGCATGAATTCTACCCACTTAGCATGCCTCTGATTCAACTTCTCTTGCCTAGTAATAAATTGTAAAGCTTGATTATCACTAAACAAAACAAACTCTTTTGGAATTAAATAATGTCTCCATTTCTTCAAAGCTTGAATCACTGCATAAAACTCCTTGTCATATGTAGAATAATTCTCCTTAGCGTCATTCAACTTTTCACTAAAATAAGCAATTGGCCTATTATCTTGACTCAAAACTACTCCAGTGGCTATTCCACTTGCATCACACCTCACCTGAAATGGTTTTCCAAAATCAAGTAAAACCAAAATTGGTTGTTCTGTTATCTTCTTTTTCAACACTATGAATCTTTTCTCAACCTCCTCTATCCAATTAAAATACTTGTGTTTCTTCTTAACAGTATCCATCATGGGTGCACATATACCACTAAAATTTCTGATAAACTTTCTATAAAAACTTTCTAACCCATGGAAACTTCTCACCTCAAATATGCTCCTTGGTGATGGCCATTCTTTGATTGCTCTCACCTTTTTTGGATCCATCTTCAATTCATTCGAAGAGATCACAAAACCCAAATATATGAGTTATGTCTTCATAAAAGAAATTTTCTTCAAGTTTATTAACAACTTTTCTTGTTGCAATCTCCTCATCACTAATGTCGATTTCTTTAATTGTTCTTCTTCTATTTTGTTGAAAACTAATATATCATCCAAATATACAATGAAAAATTTACCTATGAAGGCTTTCAGTACTTCATTCATCAACCTCATAAATGTGCTTGGAGCATTTGTCAATCCAAATGGCATGACTTTCCATTCAAACAAACCTTCATTTGTCTTGAATGATGTCTTCCATTCATCTTCCTCTCTCATTCTTATCAGATGATATCCACTCTTCAAGTCTATTTTTGAAAAATAGCTTACTCCACTCAAACAATCCATCAAATAATCCATCCTGGGTAAAGGAAATCTATACCTGATGGTAATCTTGTTGATGGCTCTAGAATTTGTACACATTCTCCATCCTCCATCCTTCTTTAGACTCAATACAGTTGGCATTGCACATGGGCTTAGAATTTCCCTGACTAAACCTTTATCCAACAACTCCTGAACTTGATTCTTAACTTCTTTATTCTCTCGAGGTGTCAACCTATACGCCACTTTTTTTGGCAAACTGTCTCCTGGAATCAAGTCAATATGGTGGCTAATACTTCTAATGGGTTGTAATGAGTGAGGCAACTCATCCACTACTATGTCAGCAAAATTCTCTAACAATTCTTGGATTTCTTCCGGTAAATCATTCATATAAGTATTGGTAAGGATAACTCTTGGCTTCCTCACTACAACAAATTGCATTTCTTGATCTTTCTTGATCTCCTTCAAGAGTTCATTCCCACTCATGAGAAGTATTCTTGTATTGGCTTCTTCCTTTTCTTTCTTCTCTTCTATTGGCAATAACATGTGAGTTCTACTATTTTTCCCTAAAGTGTAAGTATTTTTTCTCCCATCATGAATGACATTCCTATCAAACTGCCATGGTCTTCCCAACAAAATATGACAAACATCCATAGGAATTACATCACACAAAATCTCATCTTTATAGCCTCCTATTTTAAATTCAACTTTGCATTGTTGACTTACCATTACTTGATGTCCTTTCTGCAACCATGATACTTTATATGGACTTGGGTGTGCAGTTGTCTCCATCTCCAGCTTCTCCATTGTTTCTGTAGATACTAAATTATCAGTGCTCCCACTGTCTATAATCGTTTTGCAAACTTTGTCCTTTGTTTTACAAGCAATCCTGAACAACCTCATTCGTTGAACTGAGCCTTATATTTCCTTCTCTGGCTTTAGAAGAACTTTCCTCATCATAAGGTTTTGTCCTCCTTCTATTTCTTCTGCTTCCACATTATTCTGGGCTTTAGAAATGTGTGATTCTCCTCCTCCTTCTTTCTTCCTATCGGGGCATTCCCAAGACATGCGTCTTGTCTTTCCACAAGAATAACATTTAACTCCACCTCCTCTATCTCTTCCTCTTCCTCTAGAAAAATAATTTCTCCCACCAAATGGTCTTCTTTGGGAACTTCCTCCTCTTTCAAAGTGACCATATGATTTCTCGGTCTCATCCTTGGTTTTCGGTGCCTTATCATAGATAATTCCCTTACCTCTATTTGAGCCTCTGCTTTTGTTTCGCTAACTCTGGTTTCTGGCTAACTTTTCTTATGCCTTCAGTGCAATTTGATAAGCATATTCCATTGTCCTCGTAGTCATCATGTTGATATCATCTTGAATTTCATACCTTAAGCCATTTATATACCTGGAAACTTTTTCATCATCCTTCTCCCTTTGTCCAGTCCTAATATTCAGCCTATAGAATTCTTTTGTATACTCTTTCACTCTCATACCCCTCTGTCTCAGGTTCTGCCACTTTCTAAATAGATGTATTTGGTAATCCTTAGGTATGAATTTAACCTTCAGTTTGGCTACCATCCTATCCCAATTATTTATCCTATGTTTACCTTTGCTCCTCCTCTATGCCTGCAGGTCATCCCACCACAGTGTTGCATGTCCCTTTAATCTGGTGACATCATGTCTCACCTTCCTTCCTTCATCGACATCTTCATAGTCAAAATACTTGTCCATGGACCTTATCCAGTCATATAGCTCTTCGGCATCCAAATTACCTTCATACATTGGGACGTCCATCTTTTCTCTAACTCCCAACTTCACAACATCTTTCAATAAGCGTTCTTCACTCGCATCTTCCCCTGCAACTTCTTCAACTTCTACTTCTTCGCTTCCTGCATCACTGACATCTTCAGCGGCAGGTGTTCTTCTTTGCATTGCTTCCATCGCTTCCAACCTTGCGTGAAGCTCTCTCATTTCTCTTCCCACAGCACGGTTTTCCATAGGTGGATCTACTTGAATCCTTGGCGGCAGTATTTCAATTATTTCTAATACACAGAATGCAACTTCGAACTTTTTCAGGATCTGATACCACTTGGTGCAAACCCCCCCTTTCTCCTTGGGGTTGCACGACCTCCCAGTCAAGGATCTTCAATTCTCGGAGCTGAATTATCTCTCTGAAACCTTAATGGTCTCGCTTGTAAATAAACACAGGCCTTTTCCGTCTCTCGATGCAAGTTCTGTAACACTCGTGATCTCTTCTTCTCATTACTGAACAATCATTACTCGGGCTCTAGCTCCTCCTCCATTAACTCCTTCCCTCATGTAACCTCGGGCTATGTCCACACACAACTTCAGGCGCGGTCGAAAGTGGTTTGGGATCAACCCACTTTTCTCCCTGCAATTCACTACCAATCGCCACGCGTCCTTTTTGCAATATTGTGGTTTCAATTACGGTCCGCTATCAAATTTTTAACATTCGAGTACTTTTCATCCCCACAATCCTTCGTGATAGTCGATCTCAAGATCTCGACAGTGCTTCTAAACCTGATGGTTCAGATCTGTCCTTTCCCAATTCTATGGATCAGAACTAACCCTTCTAAATCAACGGCTATGATTTATTCTGTGATTCGAGCTTCGGGAGTTTCAAATATCAACTCCTCCTTTCTCCACAATGGCTATCTCTCGAAATAAAATATCTGTTGACATTTTTCCTCCCCAAATCGATGGTTATAATTTACTTCGGACCTTTGGGGTTCAAAGATTTCAATTCTCAACTTCCCAGAGTATAATTATCTAAAGTTCGCGATCTGTCGCTACGCGTCCCTCTGGATATGACGGTCCAGATTTTCTTCGGGTCTTCAGGTTTCGGCAGTCTCAATTCTCAATCGAAACCCAATTGCAATTTACCTAGAGCTTACGATATGTTGACATGTATCCCTCTTTAAATCAATGGTCCTTGTTTCCTTCGACTCCTCTTGGATAGATCTTAACCCTTTATCTTGTCCAACTTCCGCAAATTCTTCTTCTGAAGGATTTCTTCGACACTTAGTCGATTTCTGGTTCTGTGTACTCCTTGCAACTGACCTTTGCACTTTCTTATGATAAAAACCCGAGTTATTTCTCCAAGTCAAAGACTTCGCATACGCACCCCTTGCGCTTAATATGCATACTCTACATACAAAAGTTCCACGCTATCTCTTTTGAGCTTCGAGTCGAAAAATACTCTCTCACATGCACTCCTTGTGTTCGGTATGCACTCCTTGCATAACTTACAGAAGAGAAAACACTTGAAACTTATTCAATTATTCAGAAGTTCATTCCTTCATCATGAACATCATACATCCACAAAACACATAATAACAGTAAAACTGTAAAACAGTGTCAACACTGTACAATTGGATAAATTTTCTCTGTTCTATTAATTTCATAAATAAATACATGATTACAACTTTTGTCTCTTACAAAACTACAATGAAAGCTTGTCTAAGGACCCAGAGCTTCCTTGCTCTTCTTCCTCCAATCTAAATTCTATCACACTCTACTCAAGTGGTTACCTACTCAGCTTAATTAATGCAACCTAATGACTAATGCGGGCTAATATCCTACACCTGTAATATATTACAGTCATGTAAGGATTTACAATGATCTGTCAGTTCAAAATGGTGACCCGAATTTACATACATCTAATTAATTAACGAGAGATTCAAAAAATCTCCACACCGCTACCAATCTGGTTAAGAGTCAGTTTGGCTCTTTCAATGCGTTGATGTGTTGACTTCGTTTCCACGTCTGCTTTGTTTTGATTTGATAGAAATGCTCCTGCATCAATCACCTTACTCCCATTCCTAGAAACACAACCATGTTGATTACTCTCCATTATTCCCAACATTGGCTCTCAGTGTCACAGAGCACTCTCACTAGCTAAGAGTCTAGGTCGAAGTGGCTCTGAGTCGACATCCAAAAACAACCTAGCCCACTATTGATAGAGATTCCAAGCCTACATGATCTGATACCAAATGTTAGAACTAAGCATGACAAAGGGATCATAAGAAGCACGTAGAAAACATACTTGGAGAGAGAGAGAGAGAACAACAATAAGCATGCACATAGTTGGACACAAGGGATTTACCTTGGAAACTAAAACTAGGAAAACTAGAATTCATGTGGAAGAAGTCTTCATTAACCTCGTCCAAGATGGCCAAGTCAATCCAACACCACCCACTTGAGGCATGTAACCATGGAGTTCTTCAAGCCTTTAAATAGTCATCACAGCAAAAATCGTGAGCAAATACCATGGGTTTGTAAACCACCAACGGTAAACCCATCAATGACCTAATCAAGGTTATTTCAACTACTCTATGACCAAATCAAGATTAACCCAACACTATGGATGGAATAGCTCTTCTAGTACCACCTTCATCAATCCTACAAGGTTTCAATTCAATGAAATGGAAAACCAAATGGTGAGCTCTTGTGTGTTCTAGCAGCTCCAATCTATAAGAAACATTTCCAATATTCTCAAATGATTTGAATGGTTCTTTAAACCACTACGACAAAGCAACAGAAATGCCACTTCGTGGTTTGAACTACTTTCTACCCAACTTAAGTAAGACAAATTCATAAACTTAAACATTTGCCTCCCTTTTACCATGATCCACCCAATGCTTGATCCTTTCAGCTTCATTTATCAATTTAATGTGAACCATCTCCAATCCATCCTTCCATCCACTTATGTACCCCAAGGCTGATGGATTGTGCCTACAGAATCCTTGTATAACTATGTGGGGTACGAATAGTTTCTATCCATTTTCCAACTCAAATGGATTACACCTTGTCACATAACTCTTCTACATGTTGTAACTGAACTAGGTTGCATCCAACAACTTTAGCCAGTTTACTTGATCTGCACAAACAAAATGCCTTAGGTAATCCTCTGAAAGGACATTGATATGTTTTGTTTTCCCATGAGTCTACAAATGATAAATTGAACTCATTCGCAACTTATTTACAAGAAATCTAAATAGCTCTATCCAAAACTACCTTGTGAACCTTGTATCTTTGTCCAAAACAATGTTAAATGGGACACCCATGTACTTCACAACATTCTTAAAGAAAATCTCCGCAACCTCCTATGTTGCATAAGGGACCTTCATCAAAACAAAGATGGCATACTTGGAAAATTAGTAAACAACCACCAAATTCCCATTAAAACCTTGTGAAATAAGAAGTTAAGTGATGAAGTCCGTTGAAACACTTTCCCAAGGTCTATCTGACGCTAGAAAATGTTGGAGTGGGTTGTTTTGTATTGTGGTGTATGCCTTATATTACTAACACACAAAATAGGTATGGACATACTCCTCCACATGTTACCACATACATTCCCAATAATAACATCGTTCCAGCAATGACATTGTCCTTCACTATCTTAGGTGAACATAGTTACCAACTTAATGAGCACTATGAGCTCAAAACGAGAACTCTAGTCCAAAAAACCCATATTTTTGGGTTGAAAATATCAAAAATCAACCCCCGAATAAAAACGTGGTACTACTACGAGTAGCACCGGTTTTTTTTTTTAAGCGGTGGTGGGGGGATGGGGGGTTAAAATTGTAACTTGTTTCAAAACACAACTTTGAAAATCGATGTCGTTGCAAACAAAAACTTTAAAATCGACTCTCAAATTGAAAGGTAATGCTTCTAATATAAACCTCTTTTTGAAGTTAAAACTACGACTTGATTGAAATCATGGCCTTGATAATAGGTACGATTGTGAACAAAAACCTTAAAATTGGCTCCTAAATCAAAAAGTGTTGTTGTTTTTTTTTGAATTAAAAATTACAATTTGTTTGAAATCATGGTTGAACAATTGATATAATTGTAGACACACATGGTTGCAGACAAAATCATAAAATGAAAAGTAATTGAAAACGTGGAAAAATAAATTAAAATTTTTAATAAAGAAAAAACTTTTTTTAATTGAAAAATTATATAAAAAAACAACACTTTAAAATTTTTATTTCTTTTTTAAAAACTTAAAAGATAATTTTTTTTTTAAATACCCGATCATATACCTCCCTTAACCTAGTAAAAGGAATTAAAAAGTAAATAAATAAAACATATTATTTTTAACTCAAGAAAAAAAAAAAGATACATTTTTTTTTAAATAAAAAACAATGTAAAAAAAAAGTTTAAAAAAAAAATTATAAAATAAATAAATAAATAACATCTTTTTTAAATTAAACAAAACAAAGATTATTATTTTTTAATAGAAAATTAGGGGGTGGTGAGGGGTGTGATTCCCATAATTGATCCCCCCACAATACCCAGCCTCACAACTACCTAACCCCAATTGCCCTGCCCTTCCCTTCCCTTGTTCTCTCTCCTCCTCTCATCCCCCTCCCCTTCCACACCCCATCCCTCCCTCATTCCCCACCTCCCTGCACTCCATGCGGCTTACACTAATCAGTGATGGGTCATAAACCCACCTCTTTAAGGAGCAATACACCATTGGTTAATGATGTCTGCGGGGGCTGGACAAATGGAGGGGATGCAGAGTGAGAGTGGGGTGAGGATAAGAGGGGGGGAGGAGGCAAGGAAGGAGAGGGGGACATGAGGATGAGGGGAAGGGCAAGGTGGCGAGGGGTTAAGAGGGGGTGGTGGTGAGGAATGGGGGGAGGGGCGATTCTGGGAACCACACTCCCCAACACCACAGTTTGCTATTTTTTTTTGTTAATTAAACTTTACTTTGTTTTTTTTAACTTGTTTATTTTTTATTCCTTTTATTAGGTTGATTGAGGTGTTTTCATGTTTTTTTTAATAATTTTAAATTTTAAATTATTAAGAAAAGAAAAATTATTCTTTTTTAAAACGTGTTTTTCCCCTATTTTTTGTTTTTTCTTTTACTTTTTTAATTTAATTTTCCATTTTTTTAGTGTTGTTTTTCATTTTTTAAATTTATGGTTGCAATTGTGCCTAATCTTAAGGTATATATCCACAACAATGTCAATTGTCAAGCCACAATTTCAAACAAGGTGTAATTTTAACCCCAAAAAATAATCGGTAATACCACTTTTCAATTCAGGCGTTGATTTTAAGGTTTTTGTTCGCAACGATATGAGTTTTCAAGGCCATAACTTCAATCAAGTCATAGTTTTAACCCCGAAAAAATGGGTTCTACTAGGATCACCACCTTTGATTTGGAGGTCAATTTTAAGGTTTTTGTCTACAATGGTATTAGTTGTCAAAACCTTATTTTTAAACAAGTTGTAATTTTAACCACCCTCCCCCAAAAAAGGATGCTATTGGTAGCACCACTTTTTGAAACAGGGTAAAAATATCCACTAAATATGACCTCTAAAAACCAACAACTTTGGAGGGTTCTCATCAAGTAGGTAATTAAGTTAGTGGCCTACTTAAATCAAAACATGGCACTCCCTCAAGAGTTCCTTCTAAAGGTTAGAAAACCTAGGGACATACATGAGATCACCAAAGTACAAATATCCATTGTCCATCCAAGACTTCCTTATCTTGCCTTCCTTCACATTTTTCATTATGTTCAAGGTTGTGGGGTCTTTCTACAATCCCTCTAAGATGTTATCTTGCAATTCTGATAAAACTTGCATTTGACTTCCATAAGCACTTGCAATTTGTCCTCCTATAAGGCTACAAGTTGCACCTTCCTGCTCAAGGCATTTTTTGTTGTGTTCATCTTTCTCGGTCAATACTCAATGGTCATGTCAAACTCTGCCAAGAAGTCTTTCCACTATGTATGCTTATATGACCACTTCGGTTGAGTGGCAGAGTAAATTGTTTCCACATTGTCCATCTTCACAATGAATAGCTTGCCTAATAAGTCGTGTATACATCCTCTTGGGAATTGTACAATTGCAGTCATATATTTGTCATGAATAGGGTACTTTCATTCACAATCCTATAGCTTTCTTATCTCATAGCTCATTGGATGACATTCTTGTGACAAAACTCCTTCAATGGAAAAGTTTGAAGATTATGTCTACACTTAAAATTATTGCTCAAAGTATGGTAGCTTTAACACGAGTGTCATCACAAGTCTACACTTTGGTTCATGGAATGTTGTGTTATAAGAAAAATATGTTTGTTGGGACAGATCCAACCTATCCGGTTGTGAAGCCGGTTACAGCCTCTTTGATAGCTTGACACGAGGCAGAGACTACCTGCACCTCAGATGGTCCTTCACCTGAGGCGGTAATGAAAGGGGAAAAGGAGAGGTGAAAGACCTATGAGAAGTATTTATTAGGACCACCCACCCTAGGTGTTGTTCTCCCTCAGCTTCCTCGATGGCCAAAATGGTCTGGGGGTGAAAATTATGGACAATGGGATGAAAATAAACTCGTTGATTTTTAGGACAGAAAACTAAAAAAAGAGAACAATGAGTTGTTCACTCCCCTAAAGCCTTGGAAAATGGACCATAATGGGTTCTCGGGGTAAATTAGGGTCCTGGACAATAGACCAGTGAATCCCTTAAGTGGAAAAAGTGAAAAAAAATAGGGGTGAAACGTGAGTTTAAAAGCTACAGCCAAGTCTTTTAAGATGGTTGTAAATTGCGAACAGCAAGTTGTTCAAAGATTTTAATGCGAGGAAACAAGCCCAGAATGGCTTGATACCCCTCGAGAAGTGATCCCAGAAGATTGTCAAATCAAAAAAGGGGTTGTAAATGAAAATGGACATCCTTTTTACAAGTTGTTACAGCTATGTTTGGGAGAATATTCATTGCTGCAATTTCGGTTTGTGGATGAAGGGTGGACTGACAAAAGGTTTTACTTTAAATGTATTTTATTGGTGAATTTGTAGTTATTAACACATGCCTTGGCCACCACACCATTTTGAAGGTTATCCTGATCAGGCAAACACATCTAGGAAATGTACCAACTGTTGGAAGATTGGTTGTTGTCATTGATGTCAACCCTAGTCATTGGTTTTGGACCACAAGATTGATGAAGGTATTTGGACATGAAGGATAGTGCACATGCACACAAAACACCCATGGATGGATAGTATACATCATGTTGTTTCCAGTGGTAGGTGGCACATCACGTGGATCCTCATGGTTGAGGAGAAATGAATTTTTGAAGATGACAAAGTGAATTGAAGAAGGAAGTGTAGGTCGGCCCTGAAGATAATTAAAGAAAAGAATTACAAAATAAGAAAGTGTCAGGTCGGCCCTAATGCTAAAAGGAAGTGACATAAAGGGTATAAATACATATCATTATACATTCATTTTACACACAAGTCGAATTTCAGAAAAAATCTGAAGTAAAGAAGGCCAGATTTCAAGGGAGGATGAAGTCTTTTGGTGATGTGTTCTAAGGTATGTTATTTACAGGTCATCTTACCATTTTCATATAACTTTTTTTATAGAATGATTCAGATGGTGAAATTGATATGGTATTGAGAAGAAATATATAGGTACCTATGGTAAAAATTTCATCTCTTTATTCGCTATAATTTTGGAGATACACTCTGTGGAAGATAAGGTATTTGACGTGTCCTGAAGCTAGTCATAAAAAGGTGTTACGGGTAAAATAGTCATAACTTCTTCATAGAGAATCCAAATGAAGTGAGACCAGTTTCATTGGAAAAATTACGAGCTTTAGTTTCTTGTGTGTGAGTTTCAAAATATGATTTTAAATATTGAGCGTGGGGCATTCTGTACAAGTTCACTCTCCTGAATAAACCAGAATTGAATAAGGTCTACCATTCTCTCTATAACTTCTTTTTGGGGAGGATTCAAGGAGTGAAACTTGGAGGAGTTTAAAAGAATACATTGAATAATATTATCTACAGTATCAGATTATTCCAAGAATTGAAGTATTGCAAAATTTGAAGAAGTCTCAGGAAGCATTATCAAGTTCTATGTGATGGTTGGTTGATGGTGATGATTTAATGTAAAGTTTTATTATCTCCCATATATTCTTGGGTGGAAGGAAGGGGCAAGGATGGAAAGGTCAACCCTCTATTGATATTAGAGGATTGTATCTTACTCTTGGATTTTTATCCCTCCCTTTATATTTGGAAGTTGTAGCTACCTTTGGAAGTCATTACTTCCCTTGAACAATAACTATTGATTATTTCTCATATATT
>ML806252.1:69298-117331 GCA_009831015.1 Picea engelmannii | reverse complement strand
ATCAACCATGACAAAAAAATAATGAGTCATATTTACATCAAACACTATTGGGTCCATTACCCAAAACTTTGTGCTATGGGTCTTTCTTCAAGGGTTGACATCAATGACAACCAACCTTAATCAACATCCCCAGCCTGAGAACCCACGATCCAAAAACTGGACAAGTTTCAATTTAAGGTTCCTTCCATGCTCTAATTTGGGAATGCTAGTTTTTTTCCTGCTTTTATGTGTTCGTAAAATTTCATAGAGAGTATGTACACAGAGTTACGTATTTTCTATGTATAGTTTATGGTCTGCACAAACCTATAATTTCATAAATTTCAATTTCTTGTGTCGATGAGTATTTGTTTTAAAGGAAACTAATTCGCGAATGCTATCTATTTGGTCCTTTTGTCGATTGCCCTATATGCCTATGTAAAGAAAATTGATTCGCGAATGCTAAATTTTTTTAACACAAGAACCTTAAAATTCAAATAGTCTGCAACTCCAATTGTCAATTTGTATATCATGGAACTGTCGGTGCTATTTGTAGAACACGAACCCGCAATCCAAAAACGGGTCAACTCAAGAACCGACTCTTTTAAAGAAACTAATTCGGGAACATTTTTTTTTTTCATGCTTATGTTAACCAGCCTATGTAACAGACATCAGTACTATGTTTTTTTCCTTTCTTTGTCCACCAACATATGTAAAAATAAAAACTAATTCGGAAATGCTAAACTTGTTTTAATTAATTATAAATGATTTTATTGATATTAAAATAAGTTATTGAGTTTATTATTTCAATTTTCTTATTCGACACAAGCCTCTCTAAATTTAAATACTTCACAAGTCCGATTGTCAATATGTATATCGTAGAACTGTACCTTCTATTTGTAGCACAAGGAATGACAAAAGCCCACATTTAAGGTCTGCATCCCGATAACCCGCCTAATTCCGCAACACAATTTTTTTCATGCTTATGTTCACCAACCTATGTAACAGACGTTAGTACTATTTTTTTTCTTTTTTTGTCCACTAGCATATGTAAAAAGAAAAACTGATTTTGGGAATGCTAAACTTGCTTTATTTAATTATAAATGCTTTTATCAATACAAAAATAAGTTATTCAGTTTATTATTTCAATTTGCTTATTCAACACGAGCGACTTCAACTTCAGGTAATCTGCAAGTCTGATTGTCAATATGTATATTGCATAACTCTAGGTTCTATTTTTAGACCACGGAACAATCGATGCCCAATTTGCATCTCGCCAGTCCGACAATCTGTGATCCATAAATTTCAAATAGTCCACAAAATAGCTTCTCAATTTGTATATCACGGAACTCTCGATGGTATTTGTAGGCAACGTAACAACACAAGAACAATTTTCAGCCTGCAACCCCGACAACCCAGGATGAAGCTTCCGTGCATGCTCTATATATCTACTTCATCAAATCACATATTTTATTTTTGTAGGTCACAAAACAACAGAAGCCCAATTTTCAGCCCGCCAACCCGAGAACCCGCGATAAAAAAATTCAACTAGTCCGCAAAACTGCATGTCAATTTGTATATTGCGGAAGTCTAGGTGCTATTTGTAGACCACAAAACAACAGGTCCCTAGCCCAACAACCTGCGATCCAAAAACTAGCTAAGTCAAGAACCCGCTCTTTTTAAGAAAACTAATTCAGGAACACCATTGTTTTCATACTTATGTTCACCACCCTATGTAACAGATGTTAGTACTATTGTTTTTTATTTTTTTGTTCACTATCATATGTAAAAAGGAAAACTTATTCAGGTAACAACAGAAGCCCGATCTTCAGCACGACAGCCCCAGAACCCGCGATCCAAAAATTCAAATAATCCGCAAGACTGCTTGTCAATTTGTATATTACGAAAGTGTCCGTGCTATTTGTATATCACAGAACAATAGAAGCCCAATTTTGAGTCCAGCACCCTGACAACCCAAAAACCCATGTTAATTCTGTACCAAACACTTCTCTTGGTTTTTCTTCTCAGAGATCCGCCTCCTTCCCAGCCTTTCCCTTCTCTGCTTTTGTCCTCTCCTGCTCTATTGTTGGCACATTTTCACTCTGCCACTGTCTCGAATATGCCCCATCTATGAGGGAATTTGAAACGCGGGTCGGCCTGCCAGCCAAACCGGCCCCACCTGGTCATTCGTCCCCCACCTACTCCCTCACTACTATCCTCCTCCTCTTCAACCGCCTCCTCCTTGTCCCTACCACAATCCACTCAAATTTCTGCTTCTCTCCCGCTCCTTGCTATGTCCCTTGCCCTTGTGCAGAGCTTGGTGTTTGGCCTGCGTTGGAATATGGACGACCTTCAGTTCCGTGTAGAGGCCCTGGACAACAAAGCCTCTCAACTTCTGAAATTTCTCTCCGCGTTCTAGGATGTTGATCACTGCCCACCAGAGGCAGGCCAAGCAACAACAACCCAACCAGCAGCAACCTCCACACCAGTGTTGGCACTGGAAAAGAAGAAAGAGCACGTGCCATCACAAACGGACGACACCATGCAACTGAACTGGACACCAGTCGATGAGGAGTAGCCTCCTCCTGGTGAGACGAAATTTGTCGCCTTCTACATGGCCCCGTCACGGAACTACATCCCATACTAGTGATCTATCTATTGTTTTCCTCTTTTATTTTGTCATTTGCATGTCGACCTTTCATGCATTTGTCCATAGTTACTATAGTTATGCTATCTACACTTTCCACAGTTGTAATGGCCACCCTTACGGGCCACAGCTTTGAACTCTTTTTGCATTAGTAACAATCTACACTTCAGTTATGAAGCGATTCAGGCGACTGAGTTGGTTTCCCCTCAGGGAAGCTCAGTTCATACAATGTTATAATATTCTATAAATTATTGTCTCATGTATATGATGGAATTGTGAAATGTATATCACGGAACTGTTTGGTGCAAAAAGTATATCACCGAACACCCTCGACATCAAAATATTCATACAATGTTATAATATTCTATAAATTACTCAGTCTCATGTATATGACAGAATTGTTCGCTGTAAACTGTATATGACATAATTGTTAAATAAAATAAACTGGTGACTTCGCCTACACGCCACTCTGTAATTGTTGGGTTGCATTGGTTATGTACCAAACATTAATATTTTTTGATAAATTTCAAATAAAACTAATTCATGAATACCATGTGTACTGCAACTTGCTACCCACGCATTTACTCCGCGTCCATCCTGGCAGGGACTATGCTGCCATGCAACACTTGTTTAATTCCAATATCTTCATGGGCATGTCTTCCAAGGACTCTCCACTTTCAATTTCGCATGTTTTGCAAGGGCTCTCCGCTTTCAATTTCACAATTAATGATTTCAACATCATTACCTATATACCATAGAAATCTTTCAAGAACATGTCATTCGTCCTCCAAATCTACATAAGGTTCAAGAATCCCATATTCATGGGCATGTCTTCCAAAGGCTCTCCACTTTCAATTTCATAATTGATTATTCCAACATCCTTATCTCTATGCCATAGAAAGATTTCAAGAACATGTTTCTGTCCTCCAAACCTACATAAGGTTCAAGAATCACATCACAATGATTTAAAAAGCATGTTGTTCTCTATCCTTGTTGGATATTTTCTTCCACCTCTTTACTTTTTTTAAAAGAATTATTCTTCCCTTCATTTGACAATTTTAAGGCTTAAAACATGTTTAACCATCTTGGTTTCATTATGTCTGCTCCATTACCTTGGAAACCATGTATTTACATTATTTTCTCTTCTCTTTCCATTTGCATGTCTTATTTATTGGAGAGTTCTCCATTATAATTCTACAAATCCTCTCATTGAATTTGCAAACTCAACCCTCAATCGATATTCAATTTCTTTCTCCAGAAAATTCCCTCCCATATTTAACATTCATGCCATCAATTCTTACCAACTATGTATGCCTCTTAAATCAAAGGAGTACTAAATTCTTCATCCGTTACTACTTCCAACTCAACACTAGATTTATCTTAACTAACCTCTTTACATGCACATTCAAATACAATTGGAGTTTCCCATGGAATATCCTATGAAAAATCTCTCTCCTCTAGTGCACACTCCATAGTCTCTTTTTTACTATCATACCCATTTTCTTCATTCCAATCCTATTCATTATCCTCAGTTTCATTATATTCTTCATCACCTTCATCAACTATTGTGAGATCTCCATCCAATTTGTGTTCCTCGTCAACATGGACATATAATTTATTTAGAAGCATGGTTTCACAACCTCCAAAATCTCCAATATTTTATGTATTTTCCTTCACCTTGCTACTACCACATCTTTTTCATTTAACAATCTTTTCTTTTCCACTAAATTACTCAAAAATTTATCGAGGATGAGGGTTTTTTCAATCCCTAGGGTTTACACAAAATATCTCACCCTAATCACCAGTTTCATCATTCACTCACATGCTTATTCTAATGCCCCTCTTCATAAGTCTTTTTCTTGTTGAAGCTTCCAAGATGCACCTTCATTCTGTATACAATATGTACACTTTTCAATGTTGAAATTCCTATTAAACTCTATATCCCTATCCAAATTCACTATCTACGTCATGCTCAAATAAACACTTTAAAAAAAATGGCTTTAATTTCTCTACAACAATGATACCCAACATCCATTCTTGTCAAAACCATTGTCTTCTCATATTTCATAAACATCCTTAGACATCTCTATGCCCAATAACTTGTCAATCTCCCTCACAATATTTTCTCAAATGTAGTTGGAGCTGCGTTTCCTCTTCCCTGATGCAACTCTCTCCTATGGCCTTTGATGTTGGACCTGCAAATTACAATAGCATACACCTTGTCTAATATCTCATGACAAACTTTCCTTACAGAATGTAAAGAAAAACCACAAACACAAGTCAAGGACATAATGGGATCTATATTTACACCTTATTTGGAGAATATTAAATCCATAAATAAAAATACACAAAAGAGCATTACAATATCCAAAGATCATAGAGACAACAAGTCTGGAGGGCAACAAATCAAACACTCTTTACGATGGTACTTAAGTTTTTTCCAAAAGTGAGGATGAATAACGAAAGTGTGACAAAATGACTATGGAGATTTGAAATTTTGGTAATGGATGTTTTTTGAAAAGCCTCGAAGAATGATTTTTGAAGTTGACCAAAGGAAACATTTTTTTGTTGAGAAGTAGTGCAAAAGGTCAAAAAATAGCTTTTTAAAAATGCATCAATACAATGGACAAATTGACAAAGAGTATAAGAGGATTTTTTGAAAATGGCTGATGAGAACAAGGTTTTTGAAAAAGTGCCAAAAATGTCAAGATACAAGTTTTTTTAAACTACCCAATCTAATGAAGAAACTGAGAAAGTGCCAAGAAGAGTTTAAATTTGTTAAAAAATACAAAATTCTTTGAAAAGCCCAAAAGTGAACACATTTTCAAAGTTGGATGGAGGTACTTATGAAATTTGAAAAGCGTTGATGGCACCTAAGTTTTTTCAGAACCATTGATGGTACTTAATTTTTTCCCAAAGTTTACAGGAATAAGAGAGGATTTTTAGAAAGTGGAGATGGAAATTTTAAATTTTGGAGATGGATGTTTTGCAGAAAGTGTCAAAGAAGGTTTCTTGAAATTTGTCGATGGAAGAATAGTTTTGGAGAAACACATAAAAATGTGAAGAGATGGGATTTTTGAAAAGCATGGAGACAAGGGACGAATTGAGAATGAATGGAAGAGGATTTTTTGAAATTTTCCATTGAAAACAAAGTTTTCAGAGTACTTCTGAAAGAGTTCGATATATCGGATTTTTTAAATTCACCGATACAAGGAAGGAATTAAGAATTAACTGAGAAACATTTTTCAAGTGACAATGCAAGTTTTTTTGAAAAGTGGGGATACATGTTTTTTCAAAAGTCTTGATACATGTTTTTCCAAAAGCATTGATACCAAGGATGATTTTAAGGATGGAAATTTATATTAAAATGTAGAAACCTTGGCTAATATTACTAGTCATTCATGTCAGCTAATGTAGAAACACAAAGAAGGATTTTGTGAAGTTTGTTGATGAAAATAAGGTTTTTGAAAGAAACGTGGAAAAAATTCACAATAAAAAGTTTTTTAAATGTGTCAATACAATGAACAAATTGAGAAGGGGCAAAGGGGTTTTTTTCTAAAATTGATGATACAATTTTTTTTTCAAACTAGTGAACCCATTTTTGTTTTCAAAATTGATGATACACAATTTTTTGAAATCAGAGATACATGTTTTTGTAGAAATGTCAATGGAAAAAATTAAAATTTCTTCAAAAACATCATGTTTCCTTACAATCACTAGTACATATTTATGAAGGCTTTCTATAGGCTCCAATTAGGGGTTAAATTTGATGGCTACCCTTGTCAGTATTGAACTAACTATTTCAATGCTTTTGGTCAAAGCCATTAATTAAAACATCAACAACTTCAGTCACTTCATACCATAGCAAAGGCTTGGTGGTCTAATTTTCCATGCTTTTCCCAAAAAAGGATTTTTCAATTTACATTTTTACCAGAAATAACTAGCCCAAATTCTATAGGATAACATTATTTTACCTTTAAAATTGCCAAATTTTTATAGAAATTATATAAAATCCATAGAAATTTGGATAGTTTTACAAGAATGTCGTGAAACATTTTATAGTTTGCATATTAAGGTCTTGTGAGATTTGCCAAGGTTGAACTATATTTAAAGATAAATTTCCATCCTTAAAATTATCCTTTATGTTTATTAGGGAAACAGTTGTAAGTGTCTAGAACTTGTATAACACTATACACAAGAATATGACAAGAAACAAAACATTAAATATGAATATAAACAATTTTAGAAAAAAATTGTTATGATTTCATTATATTATAAATGAGTTATTTTACAATTGTTACACATCAAATTTCCACACCTAGGTACCTTACCCTAAGTGTCACAAGTGTCGTAAAAGTGTCATATGCACCTTGCTAAATGTCACATACACATTGACACCATGAAATAACATATGTCACAATCCCTAGTCAATGTGGAGGAGAAATATATTATATGAAGGTAAAAATACTATGTGCAGATGAACTATTTATTTATTCATAAAAGAAAATTAATTTAGTGTCAGAATGCACCACACATTTGGTTTCATATTTTTAAGGGGAGGTTGGGGATCTCATGGATGGTTGAAATATTTTCTCCTTAAAATCCTTGAGAGATATCTCCTCCCTAAAATACTTAAGAGATATTTTCTCCCTAAATATCTTAGAGATCCCATTTTAGTGGATGTGATGAGTGATCCTCTGCATGGTGTTTAAGCCTCCAAATCTTATATAATGAGGGCTTTCCATAGAGAATAATAAGGGATATTTGAGGTATCAAACTTATGATCTTGGGAGAAATATTTTGGATATCAAACCTATGATATTGGGAGCATCATGCAAGGGATAGATGAAAATGACTTGGAGAGGCTGTTGCAACTACATCTACAAATTGTAAGTATCTTTTTAATGTTCTCATTAATATATGCTTGGTCTATTTCCTTCTAGTTTATGTATAATTACATATCCTTGTCTATTATGAATGAATTTGGTATAAACTAATCTTGGTAGAGTAGGAAGTATTTGTTTTCCTTGGTTGTCCATTGCATTGCAGGTATCGTGTCGTGCTAAGGATCTTGGAGGTCAAGTTCATATTGGACTAAACGAGGACAAGCTTCGAAACAAGGTCCATCATGCCTTATCCCTCTATTTCTTTTGATTAGATTAACTAGACTTAAAGGGATGTTACTGTCCATTTGTATATTTCTGTCTCGGTATTAGGGATCTAGAATCTGAGGGAAGATCCACGTGTCCACAAGGGAATTTTCATTTAACAACAATACTCACATTTTCATTGAATATGCTTCTTGAATACTCAAGAGATTGAAAAATTTCAAAATTTTTCGGTAGCACTTTGTTTTATTTCAAAAAAATTTAGCATGTTTTGGTTTCATGATTTCATACATTTCATATGGAATGACATATGTTTTAATCTAATAAAAAATAAAAAACAAGAAAAAAAATCATAGAATAATTTGAAATATCTAGTAGTCACAAAGTCAAAATTTGTTAAAGCAATAGACAAATTCCTTGAAATGCCAAAAAATAAACACTTATTCAAAGTTTGTTGATGGTAGTTAAGAAATTTTGAAAGTGTTGATGACACCTATATTCTTTTGTAATAATCAATGGTACTTATGGTTTTTCCAAAAGTGTCAATGAATAACGAAAGTATGTGAGAAAGAGATGATGGATATTTGAAATTTTGGTAATGGATTTTTTCTGGAAATCACCGAAGAATATTTTTTGATGTTCGCTAATGGAAACAATTTTTTTTGAGAAGCACCAAAAAAGGCTAAATATAGTTTTTTTTTAAATGCATTGATACAATGGATGTATTTACAAATAATAGGAGAGGTTTTCTTGAAATTGGTGATGATAAGGAGGTTTTAGGAGAAGTGCCAAAAAGTGTCCAGATACAATTTTTTTTAAATGGCCCGATATAATGAATAAATTGAGAAAGAGCCAAGAAGGGTTCAAATTTGTTAAAAAAATACACAAATTCCTCGAAATGCCAAAAAATTAATTCATTTTCAATGCTGCCTAGAGATACTTATAAAATTTTAAATGATTTGATGGTACCTAAGTTTTTTGATAAGAACTAATGGTACTTAAGTTTTTTCTAAAGTGTCCAAGAAGAAGGGAAGTTTTTTAGAAAGTGGGAATGGATATTTTGTGGAAAATGTCGAAGAAGGTTTGTTCAAATTGGTCGATGGAAGTGAAGTTTTTGGAGAAGCGTGGAAAAATGTGAAGAGATAGGTTTTTTGAAATACATGAAGAGAAGGGACGAATTGAGAAAGAATGGAAGAGAGTTTTTTGAAATTTACCAATGAAAACAAAGTTTTTGGAGAACTGTTGAAATAATTCAAGATATAAGATTTTTTAAGCTCGTCGATACAAGGAAGGAATTGAGAATTAACTGAGAAACATTTTTCAAATGACAATGCAAGTCTTTTTGTAAAGCGACCGGATACATGATCTTTCAAAGGTTTCTATACATGTTTTTCCAAAATTGTGGATAAAGGTTTTTCCAAAATTTTCAATGGACAAAATTTAAAGTTAATTAAAGTGGTCATGTTTTTGGTAGTGGCCCATACATGTCTAGGAAGAATTTTTATAAGCTCCAATGGAATGCTTAGTATTTGAAAATTCAATTATTTTAAGAAAAATAAACAAATTATTTGGAACACTAAATAATAAATAGTTTTTCAAAATTCATGTAATGTCCCCTAGCCCAGTTGAGGAACATTACAATGCAGAAAATCTCAAAAAATTAAAATCTTTGTTATCTAATTAATTTTCTTTAGATTCCAGCTATGAAATACAACCAGATTAAAAATGTTAATTGCTAACATTATTTACATGCAACTACAACATGCTAAACTAGACATCAAATGTAGCTAACAACTAAATTAAAACAACATATAAATCAATTTCATACACATAGTTCATGCACAATCATTTAACTCATAAATACAAAAAATAAATAGATAAAACACTTATCTTTTAATTATTTTTCTGCAACTAGTTGCTTGGGCCGGACGTTCCACCCAAACATAGACTTGTTGTTAGAAATATAAATAGAAATTCACCCTTGATATTGGGCCACCAGGAAGGACGCACCCCCTTCACCACTAAGGAGGAGAGGATCAACATGTAGTCTGTAATTTGTATTGTAATTTTTGCTTTCCAGATGGTTTCAGTAGAGAAATTTTAAATAATAGTTAGTATATATGTTTGTGTCGGTTAGTCGATTTGTAAACAACCCTCTCAAGTCCAGTTGAGTAGGGAGATTCAAAAATAATAATTAGTATGTTAGTCATTCCAGTTAGTTCTTGATTAAACAACCCTCTCTATTCTAGTTGAGCAGGGAGCTGCAGAAATAGAGAAAAAGCTTCTTTTGTAACTACAAATAAGGCAGAGGAAAAAGTCTCCCTACATAATAATAAAGGGCTCCCCTCTCTTACGTAATAAAATAATGGTTATCTTCCGCATCTCATCAATTTTCTTGATGCTTGCTGTGATTTCTTTGTGTTTTACTTTGTTACTACATTTTTCGAGTGTGCCCAACTATTGCTAGTGAACACCTCAGTTATGCATTGTAGATCAATCAGTATTAGAGAAATGATCTCAGAATAATTTTACTCATAATCAAGAAGCAGATGAAGAGACCATCCACAAATCTCAAGTAATATTTTCTTGGTGATGGTAAGTCTCAACAATCAATGCTCTTCTTCAGAGTGTTTGGTGCTCCCTTCTCAGTTTCATTCAATGTCTCATTTTTTTAGGCTTCTAGTCTATCCTTCTTCGGGCTTCCATCATGTCCTTCTAAGGGCTCTCCAATACCACAACATGTAATCTTCCCAAAATTCTTAGAACATCATGTCTAACATCATTTGAGTGCACCCTCTTCAATCTTTCCTTCCTCAACCACATATCCATCTAATGGGTAAAAATCATGACATCTCCTAGAGAACCATCTAGAAAAGACTCAAAATCCAACGTGTCTAAACCATTTCGATATTTATCTCTCTCTTCATGATTTTATTTTCCTGTTGTAATGATAGGCTCGAGCATCAATTTCCCAAATTTGTAGGGAAAATGAATGGAGTAATTGTCAATTCTTGGATCCACTGTCTCTCCACCTACTTCAAGACCTCTCTCGAGATGGAGGACACTAAGTTTCATATTATCTTGGTAAATTTGTATGGGTAGCTATAATGGGTTTACCAAAAGAGGGTGTTCTCTCATTGTCCACTCACAACTCATAAAATCCCACAACCCATTGATATTCTCCTAGTGTTATTCCTATTTTACACAAACTCTCTTCCTCTCAACCTTCCCAACCCAAAGAATGTACCCCTTCACGGATATGAGTCCCTTAATCATCTCATTCATTTAGCAGGGTCTCTCTAGCACAAGTAACGATGAATCTCTTAGCTATGAAACTCATGGGAAATCATTGTGATCAAAACCACCAACAAACAATAAAAAGACACTTGTTGTTACAATGCAACTCACATGGGAGTTTACTCTTCAGGATTGGAAAATTACCTCTTCAATATTCAAGTACAAAGCACTATGAAAATTCTCTAGCATCCTCTATAATTTTCCCTACATGGATGTTTCATCTCCAAGCTCTCCTTCATGATCTCTACTTGTTATTCATGCACAAAAAACCATGGTTAAAACCGTTGTACCTTTCAATACAAATTTCTCTCCTTCAACTTTCTTGCTTTACTCAAATGCTGCCCCAAGTTGATTATACTCGCCCCCCGTGATACCAATAATTATGGGATGTGACTTCTCACACCCACCCTCTTACATGCATTCAATGATTGGCTTTAGGGACACTCAATAAACAACTAGAGTTTAATACATAGTCATAATAAGATTCAAGAATGTGGGTGGAATTAATAAACATGGGTAATTCCCCCTTGGATCCATCGTGGTCATTCTCCTACACCCTTCTCTCTCTTGTGTCTTATTTTATCCCCCATCTCTATCTGTGTCCCCTTAGCAACTAGCATCATATTTTATTATTAATTTTAAGAAATACAATTCGCATATTACATCACTTGGCCATAGCCACATACTATATCTACATTAAACATTAATTAAATTGAGGATTATAGTGGGGATGTTACAATTCACCAATGGTACTTAAGAAATTTCAAAAGTGAGAATTTTACATATGTTTTTTGTAAGCACGGATGGTACATATGTTTTTTCTAGAGCACCGATGAATAAGGAAAGTTTTTGAGAAAGCACCAATGGAGATTTCAAGGATTCATGATGGACATTTTGGAAATTCATTGATACAATGGATAAACTAACAAAACACAGAGAAGGATTTTGTGAAGTTTTTCGATGAAAACAGGGTTTGTAAACAACTATGGAAAAAGGTAAGATACAATTTTTTTGAAATGCATCAATACAAGAAATGAATTCAGAAAGGGCCAAGGTTTTTTTTCTCAAACTAGCAATGCAATTTTTTTGGAAAGTAGAGAAACAGGTCTTTTTCAAAACCAATGATACACAATTTTTTGAAACCAAAGATACATGTTTTTTCAAATAAATCCAATGGAAAAATTTAAAGTTTGCCAAAAACATCATGTTTTTTTATAATCACCAATACACATTTTGAAAAGCTTTGTATAGGCTCTGATTATGGACTAACAACAACCACTTTATAAAAGTGGTTGATATACACCGATCAACACCATTTTATACATATTCAAATTAATGACGTAGATCAACCACTTTTATAAAGTGGTTAATGCTAATATTACATTATAATTAACATTATATATAAGTTTTTAGTAGTTTACATAAAACAATCTATATTAATGTCATCACACATTTTATAATGTGACATGTTAAATTTTATTTTTTAATATTTTAATTTTATAAAAATTATAATAAATTTTAAAAAATATTAATAATATAAAATAAATAACTAATGTTATCAAAATTTTTTTATAATGGGACATGTTAAATTTCATTTTTTAAGACACTTGAATGCATTTCTAACTTGTGGTTGTCTAGGTGAAGTACCAACTGAAAGTCCAATTAAATTTGTTTGATGTCTTCGCGAGTAGATTCTTGTAAGGTAGGTTAAGAAGTGTATGTTTCAAGTTTCGACCACTCTATAATGGTGAGGCGTTGGAACAATAAAATAAATCATTATAATATTTTTACACTGGAATCTTTTTTGCATTATTGATGATAATGATAAAAGTAATACATTATAAAAACTAAAATAAAAAAAATAAAAATAAAAATTCAACTCAAACAATTAAATTCTTTTAAATTGCAAACCTTTCTTTTAACCTTTATAAAGCAATGTTAAAACAAAAGCTTTCTTTTAACAATTATAAAACAATTGATTTTTTTTAGTTCAAAGCTCTTTATGAGAGTTTAAATTGCAAACCTTTCTTTTAACATTTATAAAAACAATGTTAAAACAAAAGATTTCTTTTAAGATTTAAAAAACAATTGAATTTTTTTAAAGTTCAGAGCTCTTTCTCGAAAATTGGAAGTCAGAAAAAATCAAACGAAATTTGTTAGAGACATGAATAGATATCTAACTTGTGTGTCTTGGCAAGTAGATTCATGTAAGGTCAGCTATGAAGTGTCCGTTTCAAGTTTGGACCACTAGATAATGGTGAGGTTGTAAGAGACATGAATAGATATCTAACGTGTGTTTTGGCAAGTAGATTCTTGTAAGGTCAGTTATGAAGTGTCCGTTTCAAGTTTCGACCACTCGATAATGGTGAGGAGTTGGACGGATCTTGATGCAAAAGTTGTACTGAAAAAGTGCATTTCAGTGGAAAGCATCCCATAGGTCCAATCCTATGAAGATCCACTTGAGCATATAGGTAATCGTTGATTAGATAGATTGGTCCATTAAAGAAATTTTCCTCCCGGTCATGCTCGATTTACTTGGCAATAGTGATTTTGATGCCTTGCCTCCATTTTCCTCTATAGACACCGTTTCTGAATTTACACTCAACACAAAATTAACAGGTCAAAAAATGAAATTAAAAAGAAAATAAAATTAAAAAAAAAAAAACCATTTGCAGATAGGGTAGTTATAGAGAAATTCTTACAGCGTATTGATTTTTTACCAAACCCTTCCATACATAAGCTGTCAAAGTCCTAAACTTCCTCTCACAACACTTAACATATTGAAATAGAGCCACAGTGTTGAGGGTTGGGTTCTTTAAAAGAAAATTTTGTCCATATGAAGCGACCATGCCAAACGCATCCAACTATCGCTATGTTAACCTAGTGTGTTATTGAAAGGCCGATTGTTTATCGAAGCGCCCACACGCGCCCACACGTTTCACCACATACAAACCAAAATGAAACGCTTTCCTGAATAAGAGATCTGCAGCGTATGCCTCAGGAGTGAGCTAATACGTCGAGCATAACCACACTCTCCAGTTAATTGAAAAGCATGCCAAATGTGTAATATGCAATAGAGTTGGTCGCTTCAAATTCATAAATATAAATATCATAAATATATGTTGGTCGCTTCAAATTCATAAATATCATAAATATATGGCTAAAATGAAACACCTGCAACACAATATTATATTTGTTATCCACATAATTACGTCGAAAGGTGTACACCTATTGATAATGGGCATAATTAATGATCTTTTAACCTTATTTAAACTTAAACCTTAATTTGATGGCTATGCATTGAAGATGTTGGCATATTCTTAGTCGTCCTCCAAAATCAATGGGTCAAATTTATTGTTCATAACTTTCTTGCATTTATCAAGGCATCCGTTAACATGTTTACTTTTTAACATCTACCTAATCACATTAAAAAATTACTGTAAGAATATTTAATTGCCACGTTTAAATGATTAAGTAGGATTAAACAATGGCATTTAAATAAATGCCCACGTTCTGTACGTTTTATATTGGAGGCACGCGTTCTCAGTCGATACCTTTAACGGCTGACCTTTCGGTGTTCTCACCAGCGAGTTAGTGGTTGTGCTAGTTAATCTCTACTAAAAATGTGGTAATTATTTATTACTGTAGTATATTATTAATAAATTATTAATTATATTAGGTAAATGTAAAAAAATAAACAAGGAAAGATCAAAATTAAGATTAAGATTATTAAGAACAAGGTAATTGCTAATCATAAGATTAAAATTTATCATTAAAAAATCATTAATTGTGCTAACCTCCAATAAGTATACACTTCTAGGTGTAATTAACTTTGATGTCTACCCATGCCAATATTGAATTAGCTATTTCAATGGTTTTCATGAGAGTCATTAATTAAAATATCAATAAATTCAATCAGTTTAGACCTGTGTTGTAACTAAGTGTTTAGATTGCTTTGTTTATGAGAAAAGAATAATTTTGTTATAATAAAATTTGAAAGTTTTTGAAATTTTCAATAAAACAACTAAATCACAATTAACCTTATTGACCTAAAGGCGTATACCTATTGACAATGGGCAGATTTAATAGGGGTTTAGTGCTTAATAAGCTTTCTATGGACAGGATTAAATATGGCTGGAATATTCTTAGTAGTCACACAAAATAAATTACTGTGATTTCAATCATTAACTTCCTATCTATTATAAAGACATCAGTTTATGTGTTTACTTTTTTACATTTACCTAATTATATTTAAAAATTACTTTGATAGCTAACTGATAGCCACTTAAGTGATTAACAGAAATTAAGGAATAATAGAATATGAATGGGTGTTTTCCTTTGACACTGAAACTAATAAGTGTTATTTCAACAAAATAATGAAACTGTTACATTTTTTTAAAGGAAGTTTGAGAGAATAATATATTAAAGCGATTCTTGTGCTTTATAGCGCCTAAGAAAGAAGATATTGTCAGCAATTGATGAGGCTGCAAGAAACCATTGGACATATCAATGCCAATGAGGAGGATAACAAGAAAAATGTGTGGGAATTTATTGTGATCGTACCACAGTAATAAGAAAGAATGGTCTTTGAGATAATGCCCCATGAAATGCATTTCTAGAAGCCAACGACTTCTATCAAAAAAAATTCTATTGCATATATATATATGACTGGCTGAGATTGAGGCTGATAGAATTTGTAAATTAAAATTTTGAAGGGATTCAGAGTCCATCTGTGAATTTCCACATGCTGAAAGCCCATAGACGCTTGTAAATATAAATTTTATAGAAAATTTGTACACCTCATATGCTCAAAGCCCGTAGAAGCTCAGAAAAAGCTCAGAAATATAAATCTTATAGAAAAAATTTGAAATTAATAGAGAGGCCTATCAAGCCTGTTTTATGAAGCGAATTATATTATGTGTGTTAGTGTTTGATTTGGTGTACTATAGAGCTGTGGTCTATGTGAGCTTTGGAGACTCTAGTGCTCTTGTTGGTCTCTTGTGTCTTTGTGTTTGTGGATTAAAATTCTGCAAGGAAAGTGTGAATCTGGCCTGTTATGCTCCTGCCTTATGTTTGAGTTGGTGTTAGACATTCTGCAGACCTTTTTGATATAAAAAACGTACTGGAAAAGTGTGCGTTCCTGATATATAATTTTGTTCCATTGCACTCGCCCCAGCAGAAAGATTGATCCCTAATGAGGACAGCAGAGATCGATCTCACCAAACTGTGGCTTCGTGGAGATAGCAAAGGTCCAACAGACACTCAAAAAGAACAAAAATTGTGGTCTCGTGGAGATCGAAAAGTTCCAACATACTCGAAAATAAAAATAAAAAGTTGCTACTATCAACACATTTATTTAAAAAAAAAAAACCGAATTTGATATCAAATTATACACATGCTAAGCAAAATATGACTAAAATAATCCACAATAAATTTTCTAGATAAGAAGCTAGGCCAACATTCACCATCCAAAAAGAAATGAAATCAATTAAGGATTAAGTAATTTTGTAGAAAGATGAAGATTAATGATCGAAGTGACCAAATATCTAAATAATTGACAAACAACACGAGAATCACTCCATTAAAATAAATTTTTAAATCATAACAAAATTAGAAAACAAATTAAGAAATATTTAGATAATAGTAGACAATATGCAGTTATAGGTCTCAGTCACCAGCTCCCAAATCATAGTTCATAAAAATCATAATAATAGGCAATTATATGTTTGAAGTTATGAATTAAATCATAAACAGAAATATAAGACTTATGCCTTGGATTTTCTTGAAATAGGGGTGCAGAGACCACTTTACATTTACATCTACAAAAGCTTGAAATCAAACTAGTGTTTCTAAATCACCAAATGGTAGTGTAATTGAATGTATCAATTAAAAATGGGTACAGTTGGGCAAGAAGCGCTTTGTGACTAAGGCATTGCGCAGCTGAAAGAAACACCAACTGGTATCAATGCATGGATGGGTGCCTATTGAAAGAAAGTTTGACACGTTGTAATTGGATAAAAATCTACAGGTCTAGCTAACTTGCGACTCAGTCTGGCAGCTCTTAAATTTCCTCTTAACACTACCCTAATATAATTTATCAAGATGGCAGCCATCAGTGTCCTCTTCCTGGGCTTGGAGTAGAACCCAGCTTGCGCTTGTTGCCCTTTTCCTGATTCATGTTATAATCTCCATTGCTGTGACGGGATTTGGGGACGTCGACATTTACTCTCTGAAATTTAGGGCGGATCATCTGCATGTCGTCCTCTCTGGGGCTATGACTGGATGTGGAGAACCGCTGTTCTGTCACTATGGAGTTTACATTAGGACTGCGTCCAGACAGTGTTACTGCGCCCTTCGGTTTTAACTTGAATACGATCTTGGCTTTGTTCGATGTAGACGATTCGCTTTTCTTGGTCTTTTGGACAGTAGGGCTAAGTCTGAACGATATCTTGTTCTCGTTGGTGGCACTCTTTGCCGACGGGCTTCTTTCTTCATCACACTCCATCGCATCTTTCTCCACATGAATGTCGGCAATGTCTAAGCCGAGGGAATTGACATTGGGATGGAAGGCCGACGGGTTGTCGGGAAGGATCAACAGGCTATTCATCATGATCAACCTGCCGTTACTACGGCCTGCAATGAGCAGGAACGAGATCATAATCAAGAGTGCCATTATACCGCTATTCATGACAAAGCTCACTGATAACTGATAAACGATATTATAGGAGAGCGATGTACACTGTTAGCAGACTAAGTATATGATATCTGATGGATTTACAGTAGTAGAGAATGTCAGTCAGTATAGGAAAGAGACAACTATGAGAGTTTGGAAGAGCTCGATGGTAAAAGATGGGAAGAAATGGGAATACTTATAAGGAGTGAATGGCACGAGTAAACTCATTCACGGCTTAATCATCGCTTCACCGCAATCTCCGTCGTGCGGTGCGTTTTGACTGCCTTATGCGTTTTGACTGCCTTATCGTTTTAGTGACTTTAATAAACTCCAACGACTACACGAGGGTACTGGTCGTGAAGGCTTCGATGAATTTCAGGTTTATTGACCCGACTGTAACCTGTCTGTAAAAGCCGCCATGTTTGGACGGTGGGCGCTGTAATGGTAGTCAAACGTATGATGATAATTTTAGAATGTTAAGGCCATCGTATTCCAGAACATCTTGTTGGCGTAGAGTCAAATAAAAATGATTTCTAACCCAATTCAATAGTTGAAGCTAAAACAAATTGAATCACTGTATTTTCATGGACAAATAGACCAGCAATATGATTTTTCAATTCAAAGTCATTTTCCAAGTTATAAGTTTATAAATTGATTCCAATCTGAATAAACGACCGAAAATGTTCTGGAAGGAGGAAATGTTCTGATATTAGTTGCAAGAAAGCATAATAAGGTCAAGCTGGTATAAGTGGGCGGCGGAGAAAAACGTGGACTCCAAATGTTGGAATCTGCAACTAAGCTTAAGTTAATGCTTTTATGTTCATATCATAGTATTGTAGTATAATGGTTTGTTGGGTAGAAAACAGGGTAGATGGTCAATGTGAATGGTTGAAATTTTGTAGTATAATTTTTTGTTGGGTAGTCTATAGGGTAGTTAGTCAATGTGAATGGTTCAATTTTTTTAGTATAATGGTTTGTTGGGTAGTCTATAGGGTAGCTGGTCAATGTGAATGGTTCGCATTCTATAACACAGAAATACTTGTGTGATTATCAATTATTGGTTGAAAGAAAATCCTATGAATACTTCACATCAGAGTTCAAACGAGAGAAAAAAAGAACGCAATTTCATTTGACCGACTTTACTTTGGTAGAAAAAGGAGAGGAACAGATAATTCCATGCGTCAGGACGAAAGTGGAAGAATGCAACACGGAAGCAAGTCAGTCAAAGTTCGAATTGACGAAAGTGGAAGAATGCAACACGGAACCAAGTCAGTCAAAGTTCGAATTGATCTTCTTGTTTACTTATGATCAGGAACAGATAATTTCGTGCAGAGTATGGCCTACATGACTTTCGTTGTAAAAGGACGAGATTGGAAGCATGCAACAGGGAACGAAGTCGGTCAAGGTTCGAAGTTATCTTCAGGAACAGATAATTTCGTGCATAGTATGGCCTACAAGACTTTCGTTGTAAAGGACGAGATTGGAAGAATGCAACAGGGAACGAAGTCGGTCAAGGTTCGAAGTTATCTTCGTTTTTACTTATTATGAACTTTTGAATTTGCTCTGATGTGATCACAACGCGTGACTATATGTTCACAATGTTGTTACATGCTCAGCGAGATGTCCAGGACACCATCATATGGTACTCATATCTTCTTAACATTTTAACGTGTTTTTGGCTTTGTATAATTGTTTGTGTTTTTGGCTTTGTATAATTGTTTTATGAAATGATATTTTTTTGGGGGTCAGAATCACTCTATATAAATTTACAGGAAATTATTATTTTCTATTATCTAAAATTTATTTTTAAATTTAAAAATAGATTCAGCATGCTGAAAAATATTTAGAAAGTTAAAATTATATAAAAATAATCAAAAAAAAAATCTGAAGATCTAAATATTTCTCACCATATTTCCTACCAATGTTCTCCAAAAATATCCTAAAAAATCAATTTTTATTATCTAAAATTCATTTTTGAATGCAAATATAGATTCAGCAAGCTGAAAAATCCTTGAAACAATACAAAAATAATCAAAGAAATCTGAGGATCTAGCTATTTCTCACTAGATTTCCTACAACTCTTTGGAAACATGCCAACTAATTTTTCCATGCGGTCACATGTAGATGCACATACGCATGCATGCAATCTATTTATGAATTATTCTTGTAACTATGTGATCTATTCACTGTGTAAGTGAGTGATAGATGTTATATATATGAGCATACCCATAGAGGTAGAGTACAATACTTGTGCAAGCTAGTACATTGTGTGAGGAGAGGATGGTTGTATTCCTGAGTTGGCTATTGTAATTCTCCCTTGAATAGAAGAAGACCGATAACCATTGCCCGTGGTTTTTTCATGATTTGGGTTTCCACATAAATCACTATGTCAAGTGTGTGTTTGTTGTTCTTGGTTTGATGCGTTTTTAATCTAGATCATTTATACTTTGTTATATAATAGCTTTGTTTTACTTCTACTACTCAACAAGTGGAGAAAAGAATTTGATCGTTGGATCGAAAAGTCAAGCCAAGCCAAGTGAAGTGAAAATGGAGATTGAAGAACAAGTTTTATTACATCGTCGCAAGTTATCCCTATAACACAATGTGATGATCACACACACTTATACAAAGTGTGACATCGTCACACATCCCAGTTTGACATGGTGCAACAATTTGTGTGGAAATCTTCGCATGCTACCCATTATCACAATGCGACTATTTCCTATTTCCGGCGGCCGGAGGTGATTACAGGGTGCAACGATCAAGGAAAAATTTGGTGGTTTGAAGTTCGTTTTTTTGGAAATGGTCGTGAGCTTTAATAAAGGTGAAGTGGATGATTACTTTAATATATCAAAAGGTGGATGGGGTCACGTTTTGTCTTATTAAACATATGAGACAATTGTTATGGAGAATCGTGGGTTAAATCATGGAGGTAAGTTTTGATAAAAGGTGAAGTCTTTTAAAAGGTGAAAGGGTGGTTTAATAAAAGGTTTTTAAGTTTTTTTTAAACATTTTAATAAAGTTTATATTTTTGAGGTTTAACCTTAAATATATTAAAACTCTTTTATTATAAATAGATTTAGTGGTTTTGGAGTTTTTTTTTGGTTAATGGTGAAAGGTTAGAGTTTTAAGTTTGAGGTGGAGAAATTCAGTGATAAGAATAGTTTTGTGCTATGGAAACTCAAGATGCGGGATTTTTTTATGAAACAAGGATTGCAAAAAGCCTTGGTTGGAAAGTCAAAGAAACCGACAAGCATGAAAAACGAAGACTAGGAGGATTTGGATGCAAGAGCCCTCAGTACTATTCGTTTGTGTCTGGCAGATGAGGTGTTGTTTAACATCACTGAAGAGACAATAACATGAGGTTTGTGCACCAAACTGGAGAGTTTGTATATGAAAAAGAACTTGTCAAATAGAATCTTCTTGAAGAGGCAGTTGTACAGCTTTTGAATGAACGAAGGTACGAAAATTGTTGATCACTTGAATGTTTTCAATACTATTATTTTTCAACTAACTGCTATGGAAGTAAAGTTTGAAGATGAAGACAAGGCGATTACGCTACTGTGTTCATTTCCTGAGTTTTAGGATCGTCTGGTCACAACTTTGTGGTTTAACACAATATATTTCATTGATTATGACACTGTTGTGGGAGCTCTGTTATGTGAGGAAATGAAGAGAAGATACAATAAGGAAACCTCAACAAAAGAAGCAATGGTGGTCATAGGTTGATCTACAGAAGGAGGGAAAGACCATAAAAGTACATCCAGGTCTAAGTCAGAAGACATTAAGGGTAAGGAAAAATATTGGTTTTGTGGCAAATATGGGCATCTCAAGAAGGATTGTTGGAAAAGAGAACAAATATCCAAAAAGGATTCCACAATAGAAGAAAATTAAGCTACATGTATGGTTGATGAAGTTGTGTCTATTTGTTGTGTCTCACCACCTATGTTCTCATAGAAGGTGCAAGACAGTGATGGTTGAGTCACCGTGAAATAACACACACACACACACACACACACACACATATATTGTATTTACTTTGGAGTAGTACAAATTATTGATTGCATATAAATTGACATATGTTTGTAAAACCTGGATAGGCATGTGTACCCCTGGTTTATCAGGTCACCTATGAAAAGTCTAGACATAGATTTAGGTAGATTCAATATGTGTGGGGGGGCATATATGTGAAAGAGTTAATGCATTAAATTTGTTTTTAGGTCAAAGCAGGTGATTTTTCATGTCCATGTTTTTCCTATCTCGCGGTATTGTGTCCATGGATTGCATGCAATGAAGCCTATAAAATTCTTGGTGAACTCCATTGTAAATGGCCCCGGAGATAAGCATCATAGATGATTTTAGGGGCTAAATTTCACTCATGGGCTAATTTTTCATGGTTTTTCCAAAAACGAGATTCGCTATTTTAAAAATGATTCGCCCAAATTTTATAGGATAAAATTATTTTACCTTAAAAATCACCAAAAGTTTATAAAAACTATATAAAATCATTAGAAATTTGAATATTTTTATGAAAATATCATCAAACATTTATAGTTGGCATATGAAGGATTAGTAAGATTTGCCAAGGTTTCTATATTTTAAAATAAATTTCCATCTTTAAAATTATCCCTAATAAGCATTGAAGGCTTACTTGGCCAGTTTGACCAGATTTGGTCAAAGTTGTTCAAATGCAAAGTTTGAGGTAGAGCAGTGTGTCCAGTTTAGAAAGGTGGGTCTGTAGAAAGGTTGATGTGTTGGCGGGTCAATCAAGTGTTTGATAATATATGATGAAGGTAAGTTCATATCCATGGAACTTGGAAAGTATTGCAAGGAAGTTGGGATCAAATAGGCATGTTCAATAATGCCAAGTTGCAGCAATAGTTGTGCACAAAAGCGGTTGTGCTATCTGGTAACTCGGTCACCATCGGTTGCAAAAGACAGGAAGATTCAAGAAGAGATATGAACATGTCATCTCGTAATTACTCAAATGTGAAATTATTCATTTTTTATGCTTATGGTTTTTTATTAGCTTTCTAAGTAGGACCCAGATCAAGCAGGTAGATCTTTGATATGGTGATAATTTTAAGGGGTGTAGACTGCAGGATCCTACTACCCATAGAATCATCATGGACAAAGATGCAGTGTTTGATCAATCTACTTTTATAAGGGGATGTATATGGAACAACTAGAATGGTTAGTTTAGAATCGCAACAGAAGATTTATTTGCAAACTCAAAAATCATTGTATGGCCAAGCATGCTAGGAAATTGGTAAAATATGTTTGATTCCCTCATGGTGAGACAAATTTTTAAGAATTGAGTATAACCATTGTGTTTATGGTATATTCATTATCTTGGTGTTATATATTATTCTTGTTGCAAGAACAAGCATAGTTGAGATCAACAACTTGGCCCAGTTGGTTAGGACGTTTGTTATGAAGGATCTGGGAGCAACAAAATAAATCTTGGGCATGGAAATATACAAAGACAGGAAATATGGTAAGCTTGGTTATCACAACAGAGGTATGTGGTGAAGATGTACTCAGGAAATTTAGTATGAATAATGTGAAACCGATAAAATCCCTTTAGCTTTCCATTGTAAATTATCTTCTTGTTTACGTCCTAATTGATGAAGAAGAAAATGGTTATATGTCTCGAGTATTATATGATAGTAGGAAGTTTGATGATTGCGATGAAGAAATGTTGAGTATTTCCCATGCAGTTGGTGTTGTCAATAGACACATGGTGAAACCAGGTGAAGAGCATGGAATTGGGTGCTTCAAACATAGAAGCAAAAGTATCACCTACAGTGGTTGCAGTGATTTGGTCTATGGTTATGATTCATGAGATTTGGAAAAGTGCATCGGTCTATTAAACAAGTCATTGATGGAGACATAATGGTCCATGCTAGAGTGAACTGTGCAGACATGTTCACGTAACGGTATTGTCAGAGAAGTTGCGGAGTTGTGATGGTGTTTGGCTTCTCTTGGCTTGCAGAAAAAATGATGAATTAATAAAGGGCATGATATATCAGGTAAATTGTTGTCAAGGTGGAGATTGTTGGAAACACGCCAATGAAATTTCTCATGTGGTCACATGCACATGCACATGCACATGCCTGTAATCTATTTATGAACTGTTTGTGTAACTATGTGATCTATTCATGATCAGTCTGTATAATTGAGTGATAGATGTTATATATACGAGCATACCCATAGAGGTAGAGTACAATGTGAGTGTTGTGTGAGGAGAGGATGGTTGTATTTCTGAGTTGACTATTGTAATTCTCCCTTGAATAGAAGAACATTGATAATCACTACCCTTAATTTTTTCTCAATTTAAATTTCCACATAAATCACTGTGTCAAATATGTGTTTGTTGTTCTTGGTTTGATGTGTGTTTAATCTAATTCATTTATACTCTATTATAAAATAACTTTGTTTTACTTCTGCTGCCCAACACAAATGTTCCCAAAACCTTTAAATTAAGACATTTTTAAACTAACAATTTAAACATAATTATTTTAATTCATATTTAGATCACATCTGTTTAGAGTAACAAATATATTCATTTATTTTCATAATATATTATTGTTAATACTATGCATAAAACCTCTCTTTCATCGTTTGAAATGTCTCAATAATATAATATAATGTCGTCATATACTCAGCAATATTTTCCGTAAAACATCCGAGCGTACACATATCCCCTACATTTGAAGATCAATTTTAACAAGACAACGTTATTTAAATTCATAGTTAGTGCACATATCCTCCAATCTCAATTATTTATATTCATAGTTAGTTTAAATCTCTTTAATGGAACAAAGATATTTCAATATTTTTTAATCATTAATAATAGTTCTAAAACATAAATATTATTTTTAATATATCACTTAAAATTTATTTTCGATATATTATATAAAATTTATATTTTTAATTATTTGAAATGTTTTTTCCAAAAAAAAGTCATTTCATTTGAAAATGAACATGATATATATATATATATATATATATATATATAAACTGCAGTAACAAAAATAAAATTACATAGTTAGTTACTCACTTATGAGAGGGGCAAGGTTATAAATTCAATTATAATATCACCCCATAACCAAATATCCTCGAGGTAAGCTCTTTCTGGTGTCCCCCCAGAATTCAAGTAAGAGAGATTCCAATTCTATCGTAAGAGAGAGATAGTGTATTGCGGATAGATATAGATATTATTGAGAGTAAAGGTAAGAGTTTAGATATTTTCAGTATTGTTTGTTTCAAGGTTTTGGTTCTTCCTTCCTTTCCTGAGGTTCCTGGGTTCCTAGTTATTCACATAATAGTTATTCACATATATAAATTGTAATAACAAAAATAAAATTACATAGTTAATAGTTATTGTAAATCTTATTTTTACTTTGTAAAAAATAATATTTAATCTTTCAATTTTTATCTATTTTATTCTTATGTCACCTTTATGAAGAAGGATCCACATTATTTACTAGTAACTCAAAAATTGCAAGATTGAAAGTGAAGAGGAGATCAATTTTTTTTAATGAAAATGAGAGGTCTCAACACTTCATTAAACCACTTTATTCATTATGTAGAAAATATAGTAGGTACAACTTCCATCCATCCTTGATGAATAAGTTTCGTATCTTTGGCTTTTTATTTATCTTGGGATAAAGGATAGGGTTCCCCATGTGGGAGTACCAAACATGTAGGATTAGCATTTTTAGAATCTTTTGTTTGTTGATTTTTTTCATCATTTTCTTCTCTTTTGATTAGTAATAATGTTCAATAAATGTCTCAAAAGATGACAAATATTAGATTAGAATATTGCATTCTTATAATCTAAAACCCCAGTCCATCTAATTTCTTTCCTTTTGAGAATAATTTTGACTAATCTCAAATAATTCAAGCATATGTGCATATTCTAGCTATATCTCTCTATAAATTGGTTCTTACTTAATGACCCGAAGTATTCCCAATATCGTCCACTAGTGCTTAGACTTGCTAAAAAAAGTAGAGGAAAATTGGGAATACAAGCACAAAATAGCATCCAAGTAATAGTCATAGGATATGATCAAATTCTAGGAACAAATGAGTTATAAATATTTTTGTTCTTCCCAAAAACTAGGGACCCTCCTCTAAGTCCTTCTTATAATCAACATTATAAAAAAACTGAACTATAAAAGAAGCTCTGGAAATCTAAATATCTCACACTTCTTCCAAGTGTAGTGAATCCATAAGTATAGATGTTTCGAAGGAGGCAAATAAAAATTAAATCTATATATAATAGTAACAAATTCATATAAGTAATCTCCAACAATAACTCATATTCCATTTATCTATAGTATAGGCACAGACAAAGGAATGAACCTAGTTGATGTGGAAGGATTTTTTTATTTTTGACTACATCTTTGAAAGACATAAAATTTGATGTTGAAGAGACCTGAGAGCCTACCTCTCCTCCCCATAATAGAAAGGCCAAATGGATAGTTGAACCTTTGAACAATTTACAATCAAATAACAAAGATTGAGTTGCCAATTGTTTACTCTAAAAAAATGAAGCATTGATGCTCCAAAAGAATTACCCTAAAAAATCCAATTGTTACTTTAGATATATGAAAGAATACATTGAATTCACCCACAAAAGTACAATATTCCTAGTGAGAGAGTTCAACACTAGTTTCAAGTTGTTCTTGACAAAAACAGAGAGTAGATAATTCATCAAACACTTGTCTATTAAGAGTTTTTTCAAATTCTTGGAATGGAGAAATTTCGTCAAATGCTTGACTTGCAAACTCTAGATGTGACTAAAAATCATATAACCACTTGTGAGTTTCTTCATTTTCTTCATCATTATCTTCTCACTTTCATTTTCTTCATCATTGTCTTATCACTTTCCTTTATTAGACTCATCAACTACTTATTTGGTATTGGAATTCTTTTGTTTATTATATGTAGCCATTGATTTCCTAGATTCAACCCTTTTCTTTTTAACTTTAGCTTCATATCAAACCTTATGCCCATCACAAATTTCCCTGCATTTTTCTCCCCATATTCCATGACAATATAAACTAAATTCACCTTGGGGTTTTCATCTTGGCATTCGATTTGAAACTCATACTTTTGAAATGTTGTTTAAACATTATATAGTTATCGTACATGTCATCTTTTACCTTAGAAAAAATAATGTTCAATCCTTCCTTTCTTCTCTTTCCTCGTTTTAAACTCATGCCACCTTTGTGAAGAAGGATCTACAATGTCTACCTATAACTCAAAAATTAGGATATCATGAAGCTAAGAGGGAACCAATTCCTTATTAGAATCAAAGGTGTGGATGTCGTGAAATTGCTTCATTTCCCTAGAAGAGATAGTAGGTACAACTTCCATCTTCGAGGAGTAAAGATTATTATTATTGACTTCTTATTTATCCTTCAAGATAGAACAGGGATCCCAAGTGACATTCTTGGACAAGTAGGATTATCCTTCTTGGTATCTTGTGTTTGTTGCTTTTCTTTATTCATTTCTTCTTCACCAATCAATGGAAATGTTAAGAATTTTTATTTAAAATTGGCCCTTGTTTTCAGGAAGAATACACTTGTGCATGAAGACAAGAATCTTGTAAATTAAAATCAATTTCAACACAATCAAGAATATGTGTATAGTCAAAATATAACTCTCCCAAAATCACTTTGAATAGTATACTTTTATGATGGAAACTAAAAGTATTCCTACTCATTTGAAATTCCATTCTTTAAAAATATTTAAAAATTCAATATTGCATCTCTTTGACTTCTAAGTATTCAGTAAAAAATATATATAAACTTTAGCAATTATGATGCGATATTTTTATTTTAGAGAATGTTTTGTTTCTATCTCATCAAATGATATCCCTTTTGAAATGGTGCAAACGAATTTCTCAACAAAGAATGTGGGTGGATTTTTAGTTCCTAACATTCAACCTTCAATTGAGACACATCAACTAAACATAGACATTTGGTTACACGCGCATTATTGTATGTAACTGTTTCAAGATATTTTTTTTGTAAGCCCATATAGGCTGATAGATCTGCATAGTTTAAGGGTTGGAAGTATGTACATGTTGGTTGTTGTAATTCCCCCTTGAGCAATAATAAAACTGAATTTCATTTCCATGTTGATGTTTCCCTTGTGAAGGGTTTTACCACGTAAAATACGATGTTCAATTGTGTGATTATTTTTTTCTATGTTTTGTTTACTTACTGTCAATTAAATTTGTGTGATTTGTGTTTCCGCTATGCAACAAGTGGTAACAGAGTAGGTGCACCAAGAAAGTCGAGCAGATATTCGTGAAGTCAATAACAATGTGAGTTAAAATTTTCATCTGGAAAGTCGATCTGGGTGATGGAAGAGTTTAAGAAATTATTTATTTCCAGACGCTCCCTAAGGAGTGTTGGAGGAGAGTCCCTGCTCCCAAACTTATGAAATTCATTTTTTTTCATACCTAGACACACTATGTGTAAGGCCTAAGAAGTGTCCCTAGAAGGATGCACCTTGTATAACTATGGAGGAGCATCCTAGACCCCCTATGTCTAACTGTGGGGGAGTGTCCCACTTCAATTATCCTTCTTTGGGGGAGTGTCCCACTTCAATTCTACTTCAATTTGGCTATCGAACATTTGGGTTCTTCAACAAATGGCTATGGTACAAAGTTCAAAGGTTGAAGTGGAAATATTTAATGGAAAAAACAACTTTGAGCTATGGAAGCTCAAGATGAAGGATTTGGTTGTCAAAGAAGTTTTGAAAAAAGCATTGGCGAGAAGGACAAATAAACTAGTAGCCATGACGAATGAGGAATGGGAACATTTGGACACAAGAGATCTTAACACTATTCATTTATGCCTGGAAGATTATTATTTTCTTAACATTGTAGGAGATGAAACAATAACACGCGTGTGGACCAGATTGGATGGATTTTACATGACAAAGTATTTGATGAAAATAATATATTTGAAGAGGTATTTGTATAGTTTGTAGATGAAAGAAGTTAGAAAATTTGATGACCATTTAATCACCTTTAATACCCTTATAGTTCAATTGTCTAGTATGGAAGTAAAAATCAAAGATGAAGAGAAGGAAATGACACTATTTTGTTCATTTCCTGAGTCTTGGGATCATTTTCTTTACCTCTATAAGTTTTATATCAACGTATGTTCTTGATTATGAATCTGTTGTGGGATCTTTGTTGGTTGAGGAGATGAGGAGAAAATATAGTCAATAAAGCTCAACTTTTGAGGAAATGGTGGTTAGAGGGAGAGAAAAAGAAAAAGAGAAGAATTGAAGAGGTTCTTCCAGATCTAATTCAACTAGGAGGAAGCATAAACTTAACTTTTGGTATTGTGGGAAATCCAAACATCTCAAGAAGGATTGTTGGAAAAGGAAACATGACTCCAAGGAGGATTCAACAAAAGAAGCAAAGGAAGTGAATTCAGTTGAATCAATAGGTTCAGGTATGATTGATAAGGTTTTGTCTATATGTAATGTTTCATATCATGATTAACATTGGTTGTTAGACTCTAGTGCATCAAATCATATGTTTCTACACAAACATTGGTTTTATACATATCAACCTATAGATGATGGGGTTGTTTGTATGGTAAATTTTATTTCCTATAAGATTGTTGGGATTGGTAGCATCTGAGTTAAAATGTATGATGGTTCTATAAGAAAAGTAATCGATGTGAGGCATGTACCTAAACTTAGAAAGAACCTGATATCTTTAGGAGTCCTAGATTTTGTTGGACAAAAGTGTACAATTCAAGGTGGATTTTGAAGGTGTTCAAAGGAATATTATAGGTCATGAAGGTGAGAAGGATCGAGAATCGTTATCATCTTGAAGGAAGAACTGGGTCATATCAAGTAGCAACAATATATGAAAGTGCAAGTGATTCCACTTGTTTATGGAATCAACATTTGAGTCATATGAGCGATAAAGGACTTAAGGTACTTGTATATTGTAAGTTATTTCCAAGTTTGAAGTTTCTAAATTTGACTTTTTGTAAACACTGTATTTATGGAAAACATAGTAGGTATAAGTTTAAAATAGGAAAACACATAAGTAAAGGTGTCTATGATTACATTCATCCAGATGTTTAGGGATCATCCCCTATAGTTTCATATGGAGGATCATCATATTTTCTTAAATTTATAGATGATTTATCTAGAAAGGTGTGGGTCTATTTGTTAAAAATAAAAGATGATGTTTTTACTCTCTTTAAGCAATTTAGAGCTTTGTTTGAAAAGAGCATTGGAAGGTCTATAAAATGTTTAAGAACTGATAATGGAGGTTAGGACACATAAAACAAGGAAGCGTGGATTGAGGTATAAAACAACTTCCTATAATCCTCAAAAAAGTGGTGTTGTTGAAAGCATGAATAGGAATTTTATAGAGAGAGCAAGGATCATGCTCAGTAATTCCAAGTTGCATCAAGAAGTTTGGGTAGAAGTAGTTTCTACATCTTGTTATCTCGTAAATCGATCATCATTGACTGTAATTGATTGTAATATTCTAGAAGAGTTATGGACAAGTCACTTTTGTGATTATTCAAACCTTAATATTTTTTATTGTGAGGACTATGCTCTTATACCTAAGCATCAACATTCTAAATTAGATCCCAAATAAAAAAGTCTTATCTTTTTAAGGTATGGTGATAGAATTAAGGGATATAGAATATGGGATCCTACTGCCCAAAAAGTCACCATTAATAGGGATGTAATATTTGATGGATCGGTACTCATTAAATCATATGTAGATGTTGAAATGAAACATGTGAAAATACCACAAACTCAATAGATTCAGTTTGAGACTCATGTGTCTACAGAAGAATATGAACATGAGGAGGTTCATGAAGATGTTCCTGCAGGGGAAGATGAGGATGAGGAAGAAAATAATAATTAGTAAAATGTGGATATGCTACAATCATCCCTAAGGAGATCTACATAGGTTATGATGATTTTTTTTTCATTTGTTTCTTTGATTACTAATGATGAGAAACCTACTTTCTATCAGGAAGCAATGGAGGTGTAGTATTCCAGATATAAAATAGTATGCAAAACATAAATATTTTAGCATAGAAATGGCAAAGAAACAATGATATAAACAAAACAGTACCAAAATAATACCAAAATAACACTAGAAATGGAAACTTGATTAATGATAGCAATGTTCACTTGCCTCTTCGAGGGGGAAACCTCCAACAGAGAAAAGCTCTATTACAATAATCTCCAAGAAAATATTTCCCATACCCTGTACTCCTATTTATACTAAATCTATCTATCCAAAAGAATAATCTAGAGGAATATCCTTCTAGAAGTGGAAGCTTCTATTAGGTCTTCTTACATTTGACTTATTCTTCCTTATTTCTAGGCCTTATTAATATTGGCATTTATTACTTGAAATTATATTATTCTACCTACATGAGGGGATAAGGAGGTTAGATCCCTAACATTCCCTCCCCCTTGAATAATAAACGTGTCCTCAAGGCTTTAGATGAGGGAATTGTTGTAGAATGGTGCCCGACTCCTAGGTGGCATCTTCTGGAGGTGTATCTTTCCATTAGACGAACATTTCCTGGATGGTGCACTGACAGAGATTAAACTCTCCTTGGGCCAGTACTGCTTCTGGTTGCAACCATGTGGAACCTTCTTCATCCAACATACAGAGACTAGTTTGAGTTTGGAACTTAGTTCCAATCACCTTCTTTAAGGAGGAAACATGAAAAACAGGATGGAGCTTCGACTGACTGGGTACAGCTAACTGATAGGCCATCGATCCCACACACTTGAGTATTGTATAAGCACCATAAAATTTGGGCACACGTTTATGAAAATTTTTAGTTTCAACTAAAGTCTTAGTATAAGGTTGTAGTCGAAGAAACACGTGGTCCCCTTCAAAAAAATGGCATTCAAAGAGACCTTGATCTGCTTGTTGCTTCATGCAATTCTGAACCATGACCAAATTTTCTTTGAAGGAACAAAGAACAGGCTTGCGGACTGTAAGATTTTTTTCAACCCCTTGAACCTTTGAGACCCCTGACATATAGGAGAGAATTGAGGGGGGATTTTGGCCATAGATGTATTCAAAAGGAGTCATGCGAGTAGATGTATGGTAACATGTATTGTTCCCCATTCAGCTAGGGGTAACCATTGATCCCACTGATTTTTCCACTCAGATGCAAAACACCTCAAATATTTTTCCAAACACTTGTTGACAACTTCAGTCTGGCCATCTGTATGGGAGTGATAGGAAGTGCTGAGATGTAATTGTGTTCCCTGTATCTTGAAAAAATTTTGCAAAAAATTACTGGTAAAAGTGGGGTTTCTATCATAGACAATGGAATTAGACATTCCATGAAGCTTGAAGATATTATCCATGAATATTTGAGCCACTGTGGAAGTTGTGAATGAGTGTTGAAGAGAACAAAAATAATCATATTTGGAGAGATGATCTGTGACCATCATGATGACTTCCTTATTGCCCGATTTAGATAATCCTATAATGAAATCCATATAAATATCTCACCAAATTGTAGGGGGAATCGGAAGAAGTTGGATTGTGCTCGGAGCTTTGACAATTTCTACCTTATTGCATTGACAAACCTCACATTCAACCAAAAAGGTGAGGACATAATGTTTCATACCCTCCCAGAAAAAAGAATGTTTTACCTGTTCATAGGTTTTGGTAAACCCTTAATTTTCGACTGTGGGTGAGGCATGAAGTTCAGAATTAACTATTGATTTAACTTAGGATTTCTTGCATAAATACAAACGACCTTTGTAGCTAAGCTCTTCATTGTGCCAAGAGTACCCTGGAGAAACTGAAGAATTGTGTTTCTATTAGTGGAGTAGGATTGAAATTTTGGGGTTTTGCAGTTATTCCTGACGAACAGGTTGGAGCTAATTTGGTAAAATGAAGGAGAGGAAGAAACAAGACCTGTATTATTCATATTTCCATGAAAGAGCAATGACCACTACATTTTCCTTTCCCTTCTTGTAAATGATCTCATAATCATATCCAAATATCTTGGTCACCCATTTTTTCTATGCTGGGGACAAAATTCATTGTTTAAGGAAATACTTGAGACTCTGATGATCAATTTTAATTTGGAATCGTTGACCCCATAAATAAGGACTCCAAATTTACACAACATGCAGAATAGCTAACATTTCATTTTAATAAATGGATTCGCCCAAATGTCACTCTGAAATTTGTTTGGTAGTGAAGGAAAAAGGCCTTCCATCTTGCATGAAGATGGCTCCAATTCCTTTCCTTGAAGCATCACATTCCAAAATGAATTTCTTTGTGAGGTTTGGGAGGGCTAGGACAAGGGTCGCGCAATAGCAGATTTTAAGTCTTGGAAGGCATTTTCCGTAGCTGAAGTCCAAGTGAAAAAAATATTTTTAAGGAGATAAGTGAGAGGAGCTGCAATATTTCCATACTTCTAAAAAAACTTCCTATAATAGCTCGTTAAACCGAGAAAATCACAAAATATCTTAAGAGTTTTAGGGTGAGGCCAATATTGCATATATTCAATTTTATTAGCATCCACTCGAACACCATCCTTGCTGACAATATGACTCAGGTATTCTACTTTTGACACACCAATGGCACATTTAAATTATTTGAGGAAAATTTGGTGCTTAGAGTGTAGATGGAGAACTTGATTCAAATGGGAGAGTTAGGATGGCCAAGTTTTACTAAAGATGAGAATATCATCAAATGAAACTAAGACACAATGATGGAGAAAAGGATGTAATACATGATTCATAATACTTTGGAAAGTGGAAGGAGCATTACACAATCCAAAGGGCATTACCAAGAATTTATAATGACCGTCATGAGTGAGAAATGAAGTCTTCGGAATGTCTTCTTCTTTCATATGTATATGGTGGTAGCCAGAATGTAGATCCAATTTGGTGAAGTATTGATCACCACTCAATTCATACAAGAGGTCATCAATGACAAGAATGTGGAATTTGTCTTTGATCGTGATTTTTTTTAGGGTACGGAAATCAAGGCATATGTGCCAACTACCTTATTTATTGAGTACCATGACCACAGGGAAAGAATAGGGGCTAGTATTGGGATGGATAACACCGACTTCTAGTAATTCATGAACAATTTTCTCAATTTCATTCTTCTGGGAAAAGGGATGTTGATAAGGCTGAACATTGGGAGGAATACTTCCTGGGATGAGAGGGATGGAATGATCATGGACTCCGCGAGAAGGGGGGAGTTATTTGGGGGTGGTAAAAACAACTTGGTGGTGGGAGAGGATAGATTGGAGGTCGATATGCAAAGAAGGTGTTTCAACAACATGAATGGAGTGGAGTTAGGCTATAATTCCCTAATGACATTTTTTGAGGAGATTTTTCATGCAACGAGAACTAATGATCTCAAGGGATCCTATTGTGATGCCTTGGAACTTATATTGTTGCCCCTCCTATTGGAATTGCATGGTTAAGTCCTTAAAATCCATGAGAATGGGGCCTAGAGTGCATGACCATTCAACACCAAGAACAATTTCACAACCACCCAATGTGTCTATAGAAAAAATATGGGATTTCAAGTGATACTAACCAATTTGGAGTCACACATTTTCACATCGTTCCCCACATTTCATGGAACCACCATTGGAAATCATGACTTGAAAATTATTGATGGAAAATATGTAATAATTGACTTCTTGGGAAATATGGAAATGAATAAAGTTATGGGTGCTACCAATGTCCACAAGGATGATGACTTTCCTATTTTTTATGTAACCAATTAATTTGAGAGTATGGGGATAAGAGAAGCCAATGAGGGTATTAAGTGAAATCACCGGGTAAACGTTTATTTGATCAAAGGGTGGGGTGAGGTCAGATGGTTGTGGTAGTTCCTCCATAGGTGGAAAACAACATATTTTTCAGAAAGATCCTCAGTCACAACCATAAAAATATTATGTTCCTTACACTTGTGCTCGGGGAAATATTTTTCATCACAATTATAACAAAGACCCTTGAGTTGACATTCAACCATTTCATCCATGCTTAAATTTTGGATCTTGAGGGGTGTTGCAGGAGGGGCATATTTGGTGGGTTTAGGGTGAGGAGGAAAGGAGGGTTTGTGGGTCTGGGAGGATACAATTTGTAGTGCTTCCTTGGCTCGTCGAGTATCTTCCAACCAATTCAAGGGGTGTGCCATGAGAACATGTTCATTAATTTCATCTTTGAGGACACTAATAAACAATTCCCTAAAGAAAGCATCATGCATGCCCTATGTTCTTAAATACAAGTGCTAAAATGTGGTAATAAAGTCTTCCACTGTCCCATACATATTTAAGTTGGTCAAACAACCTAAATGGTGGGTGTCAAAGTCAGAATGGTCATAAGGTTTGGCCATAAATTGTGTCCAAGAAACATACCCTTGGCGTGCCTTTTTTCACCATTTCCGCCATTTCCATCGTTCCAGATCCAAATGTAGGACACAATAACAAAGCTTGGCTAAATCATCAATAATGCCATGCAAAGAGAAATAATGTTCCATTTTGGTGATCCAACCTGTAGGATCTGATCCATCAAATTTGTTACCTCAATTTTGGGATGGTAGAGGCCTTGAGAAAAGCGGGTAGTATGAGGACCTTGGTAATGGGAAGAGCCATGGTCATCCTGATAAGATGGTTGTTCAGAAGAGGAAGTGTTTTGGGAACATCCCTGGAAGTGTTCTTTGAGTTCTTTGAGGTCTTTGATCTAGAAACATTGTTCCTTGAGGATCTGAATAGCCGAATTGATTGAGATAATGTTGGCATTGATATTCTTGATGTCTTCCTAGTTCTGGTCAGTGTCATCAATCAAGGCATTGAGTTCTTGCACTCGTGTGATATCCATTTGGAAAAATGAGTAGGAAAATGGTATAGGGGAAACAAAAGGGGTCTTGAGGGGTGGGTGAGATCATAGAGAAGAAGGGTGTCAAATGATAGGTACCACTACGATTAGGGAAAAAAGGGGGATCCAATGGGATAGTTGCCAAATAAGGGTGTCAGACAAGGGTCGGGTCCAAAAGAAAATTTGTGTTAAAAATTATAGGTATCACTGGAATCAGGGTGAAGAGAGGAACATAGTGGGATAAGTCCCACATAAGTGTGCAGGTGGGACCACTATACTTTTTTTTTAATATTTTTTCATTTAACTCCTACGGAGTTATACTCCGGCCTGGATAATACTACTGTGATGAAAGGAATGAATCCTTAATAGGAATAAATCTGTAGTGGTTTCGCAATGAGAATTGAGAAGGTACAATTGTGAAACGATGGATCTTGTCTGTATTGTTGTTTTTTTCGTCCCCAAGGGTAGAATATTCAGGTTTTCTAGAGACAAGGGTTTTCCCTATGCTCTCTAATATACGTGTGGGGTCCAACAATAGTACTCGGCCCAATATCTCAAGGCACCAACTAAGGAGGCTATACCATGCCCTTAACCATACTACCCAACTACCCAGGTATTAGAGAGTATCTACCTGAGTGTTTTTCTTGGTGGAACTATAGAAATTAGGTGGCTAATTGGTTTATCTATGGAGGGATTCAAGAGATTGAGGTTGATCCATATACAAGGGTTTTCTAATGCGCTACAACTCAAAGGGGTACCAACAGGGGTTACAAGGGTGGCCAACAGATGTGAACTTAATTACCTCATGTATTTACTGTGTGTATGTCTCCTCAATCATGGGTTTATGCGCATAACGACAGATCTTTGTAGCTTTAAGACATTGAAATACATCTCTACCATAAAACATTTAACTTGCAATTTTATGTTGAGGAAGGTGCTCTTATACCACTTGTAGTACATGTATGGGCCTAATGGTTAAGGACATGTGTTTCCTCTTAAGAGGTCACAAGTTAAAATCTAGAGGGGGGTATGGTATGTATACCTTCATAGACTTTACCAGTCAAATCGTTGGGTGAAGGGGGGTCCCTTGTCCCACAAACAAGGGGGTCTCATACACTAATTTGGTGTGGCTTGGTTGTGACCTTAAAAATACATTATTATTATTATTATTATAGTATTCCAGATATAAAATAATATGCATAAAAGAAATATTTTAGCATAGAAATGGCAGAGAAACAATGGTATAACCAGAACACTACTAGAATAATACCAAAATAACACCAAAAAGAGCACCTATATTAATGATAGCAATGTTCACTTGCCTCTTTGAGGGGGAAACCTCCAATAGATTAGATCTCTATTACAATAATCTCCAAGACAAGATTTCTCATACCCTCTACTACTATTTATACTAAATCTATATATCCTAAAGAACAATCTAGAGGAAGATCCTTCTATAAGCAGAAGCTTCTATTAGGTCTTCTTACATTTGAATTATTCTTCCTTATTGCTAGGCCTTATTAATATTTTCCTTTATTACATGGAATTCTATTATTATACTTATGTCAGGGGTTAGGGAGCCTAGGTCCCTAACATGAGGTGTGTAACATCCCGCTCTGGCGCACTGAGAAAACTTATTATTGAGGACACTTGCTCGAAAGTGATCTAGACTTTTCTAATGTTAAAACATATATACTTGATTATGATGCGTTATGATAAACGACATGAGGTTTTACTATTTGATGTAGATAAGTGTTATTGACTCAGTTTTATTGAGTGTGCAGGGTTTTGGACCTTGATGATGCAGAGGCATCGGTGGAACCCTCTTGGACTCCGGATTGAGTCAGGGAGTGTGTTATTGGGTTGATTTATTTACTGTGATATTTCATTTGATTTGATGATATGATGTTGACATTTCTGACATGATTGTTGATGATGCAGGTTGACGATAGCTTTCCGACCAGACTCACATATGGAGTAAAGGGGCCACACATGATTTTCCAGAGAGGTTGAGGGAGAGGGGTGGACAAAAGCCCTGCCACCACCTACTATTACTCCCACCATGGCTCGAACTGTAGGTTAACGATTACCTAGTTCGAGAGGATCCACGATGCCATGAGGGCATACTGCGACAATCGCTCATGATGATTCTAAGGGGTGCACAATAAGGCGGGGGCCTTATTCCTTAGAGCCCTTAGTCTCCCACAAGTTCACCTGGTGGAGTGTTGACTCCAGGGGTTATAGATGTCTACCAATTAGTCCAGTCGGCGAGTAGCACCCTTGGAGCATGTGGTGCATCTTGAAGGGCACGTCGCGCAAAGGAAAGGGAACGAGGCGAGTGGCACCCTTGGAGCACGTGGTGTGTCCTGAAGGGCACGTCGCATTGATGTGGATGAAGGAAACAAACCTAAATAGCCCTAAGACATTAACACCTTAAGAAATTATTAAACAACTTCCCTAACCCAGTGTCACCCAGTTCAGAATCTAAGTACTAAGTCTAAAACCTTTAGGGTAAAATTTTAGTCTAACCTTAAGAACAAACCCTGGAATAAAACTAACAAATTAAACAAACGAACCACCTAAGTATTAGTTGGGTCTTCAGAAAATTCTTGGGGCGATGGCGAGGGTAAGATTTAAAGTAAATCTAATAGTTGTAAAATTTTACAAAGAAGAACTTAATTCCTAACTTGTGGATGAATGACATCACCTAGGTAATATAACATAAAGAAAATTCCAAAAAACTAAGACCATATTTATATTTCATTACTTCCTCTTTCTATGCATATGTGAGAATGACATCACCTATGTAGTATAACATAAAGAAATTTCAAAAAAAAAAAACTAAGACCATTATCCTCTCATTATCCATGTCTACATTATTAAACTATCATCTATCACCTTAATCTCCCAGTATCCTTTTCCCATTTAAATGTCCATTTCACATTATTAAATCACCATCCATCACCTTAATTTCTCATTATTCCTCTCTTATGTTATACATCTACATTTCCCATATACATGTTTGTCATCACTTTAATCTCTCATTATCCTATATATATATATATATATATCAATGATAAATTAAAATGATGGATAATGATAAATTAAAATGATGAATAACATGCATGTAAATAGGAAAAATAAAATAATATATATATATTATAAAAAAAAAAAGGGAAAAAGGGGGGAATAATAAAATTAGGGAAATGAGCCTTTTAATAAAAGAAAGAAAATAAATTTGGAGGGAAGTGGGGGAATGAATGACATTTGTACAATGGAGAAATTTTAGATGTTTTCATTAAAACTTAATTTAAAAAGGGGATTTAGGGAAAGTTTGGGGGAAAAACTCTATAAAAGAAAGATAGAGGAGGAAGAAAAGGGATGGGCTGTGAGGTATTGTTATGCTGCCGAATTTGGGCTGGACTGATTGCTTGTGAGGAGTTGGGATTTTCTCAGCTGGGATTAGAGTGGTAGCTCAGCCTTCGAGGCGAGCTGGGAAGCTAGGCATATCCTCTGGTTGTGTGTGACCCCTTTGCGGCTCGGGGGGCTAAGGGGGAAGCAGAGTACCCCTAGCGTTTGGTTGGGAGGTACCAATGTAGTTTCTACGGTCGGCAAGTGGGAGCGGCACGGAGCGCGGACGTCATCGAAACAAGCGAAAGGGGCACGGTATGTTGATTATTTAGTAGAGTAGATTACTATATGACTTATGCTAGGATCAGAAAATAGGTTGTGCATGGGTTGAATGTCTGATTTTATCTATTTACTCAGCAATTATAATTGTGTCTGATTTAAAAAAAAAAAAAATAGGGTCATTATTGGCGTTTCCCTTTTCTCTTCGCTGTGCGTCTTTACCTTGCCAATATTTTTCACGCCTTGGTGGATAAAACCTCTGCGGACATTTCAGTAACCCTTTTTGGTTAATGCGCTCTCCGGCTATGTTTCACATTTTCATAATGGTCTGCGTTATTATTCTTCCTGTAATGACTGCGTTTTCATAATGGTCTGCGTTATTATGCTTCATGTAATGACTACGTTTTCATAATGGTCTGCGTTATTATGCTTCCTGTAATGACTGCGTTTTGACCGCGTTCTTGGCTTCATGTAATGACTTGTGTTATTGGGGTTTTGGAGTCAGGCAGCCTGAAGTTGAAGAAATATTTGCATTTAGAGTGGCTAGCATGCATCCTATCGGGATAGACACTTGGGGGTGGCAGCGTATTTTTATTAAAGAAGAATCCCTGCATTCTCTCTTCTCACGAGCTACCCAGAATGGGGATAGGGCCACCGGTGTATTTCTTTTTATCTTGATTAAATGGCATAGATCCTTCTTTCCGTCTGGTGCTATCCCTTGGTTCAGACCGCCCAACGATTGCTATTCAATCCCTGCTTTCTTACTTTTCCCTTCTGTTTTGTCTGCCCCGTAAAGTTACTACACACCCCGGGCGTATTCGCTGAGCATTGATATTGCTTCAGGCAATTTGGAAGCAGCTCGACACTACTGTACTCAGAATGCGCCCCTCCTCCCTCAGGAGTAATCTCCGCTTATCCGCCTATGAGTTCCCAGGCCATGGTTTCAGGTAGCGCCCTTCACGTCTGGTTAACCTTTCCTTATAGGCGCGTCAACCTGCTTGGCCAACATTATTTTGCCTTGGGATGAGTGTTTCCCGCGTTCGCTCAGACAAGTGGTTCCTCGCCTGCGTCCTTCTTTTGCCAGCTCTTCTTGCCTGACAGCACTTACCCTGCTGGCAATGACTTTACCTGCGTGTTCCCCTTTCTTTCCTCTGCAATGTGTTATGTACTGTGCGAATCAGGGATGAATAACCACCCAGTCCTTCGACCACTAAACCGCTGAGTTGATGATACGTGTCTCTTCCATGCTTGCGCCCTCTGCCAGCTGCCTCAGCGCATGGTAACATTAATATGCTTGCATGCTGCATTAATAGATAGATCTTTCCCGTAGTCGATTGCTCACCACTCATGAGGTGGGTTTCCTTCTAAATTTTTTATGCAGCTGGAAAAACGTTGAATTTTAGGTGTTAACCCTGTAGATAAATAAAATCTATTTAATGTAATGTGTAATGTGTGCGCCAGCGTTTCAGTCGACCAACCAACCAGCATGTATTGGTAGGTTATGGTTTGATCGCTCGATGTGGTTAATTTGGAGTACAGAGATCTCCTTGCGGTTGCCTTATTTGTTTTTAGTTAGCAGTATCTTATGAAACGCCTTCATCCTTATAAACCACCCTTTTTTTTTTATCTTTTATCTTTACTGTTGGGCTTCCAGACAGCGAGAGTAAATTTCAGCATGATTCCTTAACGATTGCTATTAAGGCAAGTTAGCGCCTTGCCCTTGCCTTGCCTAAATACCTAGATACTGGATCTTAAGGCACCTTGTTCCTTCGCCTCCTTATTTTTATGTTAGCTGGAAATTGGTCATATGACAGTTGTCTATGCTTTATATTATTCTAATTAGTTTTGTTTTCCTTCCATAAAATCTTGACTTTTAGGTATGCCACTAAAGGTAAGGAAAATGTAATGTATTAGAATGAGATACTAATGTAATGCAATATAAGTATGGGAATGATATTGTAAGGAAGGTAAGGTGACTGTTAATTTTAAATTACTGCGTCAAATATTGATTGATTTATAATTAGGGCGGTGTTGCGCTTGCTAGGGGTTCATGGCTATTAATATTCTATTGCCATTTATTACAGTATAAATTTTAGGTTAACTCTGTTTTAGGGTAAGTTATTTTATGGCTATTTAATGAGTTTCATTTACAGTTGTTGTTGGGTTAATAGGCTAATTGTAAATAGGTCTTATTGCTAATTTGTTAATGTTAGGGAGCAGTTCAATTGCAAATGCTATTTGTTAATTTATATTGCCAATTGGTTATTGGTAATGAGAACAATGTCAATGTTATGGGAACAATTCATTTAGTTGTTGTTGAGGTCAATATTACTTTTTACATTTATGCATTAGAAATTGTGCTTATCTAAGTATGTATTTGTTCTACGATTGAAACTCGAACCCTTTCATTTATAATAGTTATATCATTTAGATCCCTTAGTTATGGTCAATACTAATGTTACTTTATACCGTTATGCATTCAGATCATTATACATTAGATCTTGCACATTAAAATGTTAATGATGATGTTACTATATCGAGTATACATTTAGATCATTCAGTAATGTTAATGCTACCTATGTGCTTGCGAAGAAGGGATTTATTCTTTTACTAATTTATTTAAAGAAAAGATTATTCCTGGATTTATTCCTTTATGCATTTATTACAGATGGGATTGTTTAGACATTATGACTGGGTATCTTGTTTTTAATTTGTTAAACCCTTAATGTAGATCGATGCTTAATGCTAAATTGAAGATTACATGTGGACTTATTGAGTTTTTAAATGATTCAATACTAACATAAAGTTGTAATTGGACAATTCGATTTATGACCTGCCATCTGGGTGTAAAACTACAATAAACTTAGACGGTTCAGTGATCGGTGATTAGCATCCATTTAGAACTTAGATATTGACCATTAGCCCAGATTACTGGTTGGGCAATTGGTGAGGTCGTTTTTAGCTTACGCCTCCCTTTGAGGATTGTCGATCTTTAAACCCTTACTGTACATGGTTGTAAATCGTTTGCGTGGTCTGATTGTGTCGGGCGGGAGGTAGACACCTCCATGTTCCTCAGAACAGTCGCCAGCCCTGAGACCTTAAATGGTTAAAATCGATGGGAACCTGGGCTTGAGCGATGATTCTGTGTCTTGGAGGTCCTAACCATTGCAGGGTAGGATGGGCGGGTAGTCAATTCTACTTATCATCGTGTGATCGTCATTTATGCATGTAGTTACTTGTCGCACGTCCTTGTCATCTTTTTATGTTCATCATGGTTGCGTCTTATTCGTCATCGGGTGGCGACGCAAATTCGAATGTGTTGATTGTTTCCTTTGTACATGCGCGCACACACTTTTAAACACACACGTCACGTCTAAATAAATAAAAAATTCACACCTGTTATCCGAGTTGCTGTCGTAACGAAGAGGTTCATTACATATGGTATCAGAGTTGGTTCGACCCGCGACTTGGGATTCGCTACGGCTTTCGTGACATGATTTGATTTGATTATACTTTGTTGATTGAGTTGATTGTGTGCGTGAAGGTAATCATGGTTAGAGGATGCCGCAGAGGCAGGCGACGGGGTGCTAGGGGAGGAGGCGTGACGCCTCCAGTAGCATCCACGCCTGAGGGGTCTAACCCCCAGGGAGGCAAGCAGGTTCTTGGACAGGAACGGATGGCAGTTGGAGATGTTGTTGGGATGATGAGATATTTTCAGCGTATGTCTGAGGCACTGATCTACTGCTTGGACAGAGATGAGGCCAGGGCGCCGACACCCGTTGAGGTTCTGCCGTGCGCCCCAGATGTTACTGGTAGCGTTCTCTGTGAACTCGAGAAGGTCAAATTTCCCGATTTCTTGGGTGCCCCGGAAGGCACAGCCGCCGAGGTATGGGTGGAGAAGATGGCGATGTGCTTCGAACTTCGCAATTAAAACTCCTACTTGAAGGTCCATGTGGTAGTCTTTCAACTGAAGGGGAGTGCTCTTCTATGGTGGAAGACGCTCCTTCCACAGCTGAACATGGTCGTCAAAGACGTGTCATGAGGAACTGTTCGAGGAACGATTACAAGAGAGGTATCTTTCAGAGGAATTCATTAAGAGATAACTCAAAGAGCCCAACGCCATACGACAGGGAGGTCGTACGGTGCTCGAGTACGAGGCACGTTTTATGGCGCTGCTCTAGTAAGCTTTGAACCTTAACATTGAGAAACTTAAGGTCATCAGGTTCGTGTTGGGTCTTAACAACAGCTTGCGTGCAAAGGTTTAAATGTTTTGATGCCTCAAACCTTACACGATGTCGTCCAGAAGGCAGTCGTTCAGGACGAGTTTAGCTTCATAGAGATGGATTCAAAACCCAAATAGAAGGTTGGAGAAAAGGTTACGGGCTGTGCCCTTAACCTGGGAGAGTTTGTCACGAGGGTCAACTTGTACGTCACGATCTTAGGATCTTATGACATCGTGATTGGTATGGATTGGTTGGAATCACATGAGGCGATACTCAACTGTAAGACGAAACGGTTGAGCTCGATCGATGATGAGGGACGGAGACGCGTGATTGTAGGGTGAAACTAGGGAATTTCCCTGAGGTTCGTCTCGTCCTAACAGTTATGAAAGAGTATGCGCAAGGGGTGCAAGATTTATGCGATCCTTGCGCTAAACGAGAAGGGAGTAGCGGAAGGTCTAGAACACCTTCCGGTGGTGAAGGAGTTTGTGGACATATTTCTGGAGGAGTTACCTGGGATGCCTCCAGAAAGGGAACTGGAGTTTACCATAGACCTGAAACCGGGGACTGAACCGATAGCAAGAACTCCTTATCAGATGTCGACCCCTTAGTTGCAAGAGATGAAAATGCAACTGAAGGAGTTGTTGGACCTGGGACTGATACGCCCTAGTGTGTCACCATGGGGTGCATCAGTTATTTTCATACGAAAGAAGGATGGATCGTGGAGGCTTTTGCATTGACTACCATCAATTGAACAAGGCTACGATCAAGAATCAGTATCCCCTACCTAGAATTGATGATCTGTTCGATCAATTGAAGGGTGCGACGGTGTTCTCCAAGATCGATTTGCGATCAGGGTATCACCAGTTACGGATCAAGGAGGATGATGTCCCTAAGACCGCCTTTAAGACGAGATTTGGACATTACGAATTTACTGTTTTACCATTTGGACTGACAAACGCCCCTGGGGTATTCATGAGTTTGATGAACGGGGTGTTCCGCGAGTACTTGGACAAGTTCATCCAAGTAATCATTGACGATATCTTGATCTACTCTCGAACGACAAAGGAGCATGACGAGCACTTAAGCTTGGTACTACAGTGTCTACGAGAGCACAGATTGTATGGGAAGTTGTCCAAATGATATTTTTATCAATCGAGGATTCACTACTTAGGGCATGTCATCTCCGACGAAGGTATCGCCGTGGATCCAGCCAAGGTTGAGGCTATTATGGAATGGCCTGCGCCGACGAATGTCACAGAAGTGCGTAGTTTTATGGGTTTAGCAAGATACTATCGACAGTTTGTCGAGGGATTTTCGAAGATAGCAAATCCGATCATGGAATTGCAGAAGAAAAACAAGAAGTTTGTCTGGACCAAGAAATGCGTGGAGGCATTTCAGAGGCTTAAGGAGTTGTTGACGACAACACCGATACTAAAGGTCCCTAACATGGACGAGGGCTTCTTGGTATGCACTGATGCTTTCAAGGAAGGATTAGGCGGAGTTTTGATGCAAGACGGACGAGTGATTGCTTACATTTCGAGGATATTGAGAAGGCATGAGGAGAACTACGCAACACACTATTTGGAATTGTTACCCATCGTTCATGCCTTGAAGGTTTGGAGACACTACCTTGTTGGACAAAAATTGAATTAAAGACTGATCGTTGTGGACTACAACACATTTTTATGCAAAGCGACCTGAACGTGCGAGAACGGCGTTGGTCGGAATTTCTTAGCGAGTACGACTTCGAGATTACTTACATAAAGGGAACAGTGAACCGAGTGGCGTATGATTTGAGTCGGAGGCCATGCATCCTTTCGGTGTTGCCTCTTCAAATGAATCTACGTAAGAAGATTCTCACTTTACAGCGTGACGATGACTGGTACAAGGAAGTCGAGGATTCTATCGGACAAAACATAATGATGGTACCGCACTTTGAGGGATATTCATGGGATAGCGATGGTTTATTGAGGTTTAGAACTCAGATTTACGTATCGCCAAATGACAAGTTGAGGATGTTGATCCTGAGCAAGGCTCATAGAGAAGTTTACATGGCTCCCCCATAAGTTACGAAGATGAGGGCAGACCTTAAACCCTTATTCTTCTGGAAGGGAATATAGGATGACATAGTCAACTATGTGGCCAGATGTCTAGAGTGTCAGTAGGTAAAGGCTGAACATAGACACCCGGTAGGATTACTTCAACCACATGCCATTCCGGAATCGAAATGGGAAGTTATTTCGATGGATTTTATTGTTGGATTTCCACTGACGGCAAGGAGACACAAATCGATTTTTGTAGTAGTAGACACTCTGACAAAGAGTGCTCACTTTATTCCTGTGCGTATGACGTATCAGGCACCTGACATAGGGGAGTTTTCATCAGTGAGATTGTGAGGTTGCATGGCATTCCTAAAAATATTATATCCGATCAAGGATCGACATTTACTGGATGAATTTGGATGAGTTTCCAAGAGGACTTGGGAACCCAACTTAAATTAGTACTTCTTATCACCCAGAGACGGACGGACAGACAGAACGAACAAACCAAACATGGGAAGACAGGTTGCGCATGTACATGATGGACCAACATAAGCATTGGGAGGAATTCTTGCCTCTAGTAAAGTTCGCTTACAACAACAGTTACCAGAGCACCATTAAGATGGCGCCTTTTGAGTTTCTTTATGAGCGACCATGTCGGACGCCCTTGAGTCGGGATCGGTTTGAGGATAGGGTCCTGGTGGGACCAGGAGTGATCCAATAAATGGAAGAGAAAATGAAAACCATAAGACCAAGGATTAAAGAAGCGCAGGATCGGCAGAAGAGTTATGCCAATGCGCACCGAGTCGACCGTAGTTACGAGGTCGGAGATCGAGTCTTCTTGCGGGTTAAACCGCATAAGAGTTCGATCAAGTTTGGAAGGGGAGATAAATTCTCTCCTAGGTTCATGGGACCTTTTGAGATTGTGGAGAGAAAGGGGCCCGTGGCCTATTGACTAGCCTTGCCTGATTCTTTGAGGCGTATGCACGATGTTTTTCATGTAACTATTCTGAGACATCATATTAGTGATCCTACACACGTGATTGACATGAGTTAAGTGTAGGTATCGGATGGGGAAGCGTTTACGGCTGAGCTGATCTGCATCTTATATCATCGCGTTCGACAATTACGACGTCGAATGGTAGATCATGTCAAGGTCCGGTGGGACAGTTACAGTCCGCACTCGACGACCTGGGAGGACGCATATGATATGCGTCAATAGTTTCCATTTTTGTTTGATAGATAGACTTATGATACTGTGATACTTTTATTCTAGCATATATACTGAGAAACTTCGGGACGAAGTTTAGACCAAGAGGGGGTGTATGTAATATCCCGCTCTGGCACACTGAGAAAACTTATTTTTGAGCACACTTGCTCGCAAGTGATCTGGACTTTTTTTATGTTAAAACATTTATACTTGATTATGATGCATTATGATAAATGACATGAGGTTTTACTATTTGATGTAGACATGTGCTATTGACTCAGTTTTATTGAGTGTGCAGGGTTTTGGACCTTGATGATGCAGAGGCATCGGTGGAACCCCCTTGGACTCCGGATTGAGTCAGGGAGTGTGTTATTGGGTTGATTTATTTACTGTGATATTTCATTTGATTTGATGATATGATGTTGACATTTATGACATGATTGTTGATGATGCAGGCTGATGATAGCTTGCCGACCAGACTCACATATGGGGTAAAGGGGCCACACACGATTTTCCAGAGAGGTTGAGGGAGAGGGGTGGACAGTAGCCCTGCCACAGCCTACTAGCACTCCCGTCGTGGCTCGAACTGTAGGTTAACGATTACCTAGTTCGAGAGGATCCACAATGTCGTGAGGGAAGACTGCGACAATCGCTCACGATGATTCTAAGGGGCGCGCAATAAGGCGGGGGCCTTATTCCTTAGAGCCCTTAGTCTCCCACAAGTTCACCTGGCGGAGTGTTGACTCCAGGGGTTATAGATGTCTACCAATCAGTCCATTCGGTGAGTGGCACCCTTGGAGCACGTGGTGCATCATGAAGGGCACGTCGCACAAAAGAAACACAAGAAGCGAGTGGCACCCTTGGAGCACGTGGTGCATCCTGAAGGGCACGTTGCGCAAAGGAAAGGGAACGAGGTGAGTGGCACCCTTGGAGCATGTGGTGCGTCCTGAAGGGCACGTCGCATTGATTTGGATGAAGGAAACAAACCTAAATAGCCCTAAGACATTAACGCCTTAAGAAATTCTTAAACAACTTCCCTAACCTAGTGTCGCCTAGTTCAGAATCTAAGTACTAAGTCTAAAACCTTTAGGGTAAAATTTTAGTCTAACCTTAAGAATAGACCCTGGAATAAAACTAACAAATTAAACAAAAACCCACCTAAGTATTAGTTGGGTCTTCAGAAAATTCTTGGGGCAATGGCAAGGGTAAGATTTAAAGTAAATCTAATAGTTGTAAAATTTTACAAAGAAGAACTTAATTCCTAACTTGTGGAAGAATGACATCACCTAGGTAATATAACATAAAGAAAATTCCAAAAAACTAAGACCA
>ML806252.1:57003-69248 GCA_009831015.1 Picea engelmannii | reverse complement strand
AAAATGTTAATGATGATGTTACTATATCGAGTATACATTTAGATCATTCAGTAATGTTAATGCTACCTATGTGCTTGCGAAGAAGGGATTTATTCTTTTACTAATTTATTTAAAGAAAAGATTATTCTTGGAATTATTCCTTTATGCATTTATTACAGATGGGATTGTTTAGACATTATGACTGGGTATCTTGTTTTTAATGTGTTAAACCCTTAATGTAGATCGATGCTTAATGCTAAATTGAAGATTACATGTGGACTTATTGAGTTTTTAAATGATTCAATACTAACATAAAGTTGTAATTGGGCAATTCGATTTATGACCTGCCATCTGGGTGTAAAAATACAATAAACTTAGACGATTCAGTGATCGGTGATTAGCATCCATTTAGAACTTAGATATTGACCATTAGCCCGGATTACTGTTTGGGCAGTTGGTGAGGTCGTTTTTAGCTTACGCTTCCCTTTGAGGATTGTCAATCTTTAAACCCTTACTGTACATGGTTGTAAATCGTTTGCGTGGTCTGCTTGTGTCGGGCGGGAGGTAGACACCTCCATGTTCCTCAGAACAGTCGCCAGCCCTGAGACCTAAAATGGTTAAAATCGATGGGAACCTGGGCTTGAGCGATGATTATGTGTCTTGGAGGTCCTAACCATTGCAGGGTAGGACGGGCGGGTAGTCAATTCTACTTATCGTCATGTGATCGTCGTTTATGCATGCAGTTACTTGTCGCGTGTCCTTATCGTCTTTTTATGTTCATCATGGTTGTGTCTTATTCGTCGTCGGGTGGCGACGCAAAGTCGAATGCATTGATTGTTTCCTTTGTACATGCACGCACACACTTTTAAACACACACGTCATGTCTAAATCAAAAAAAAATTCACACCTGTTATCCGAGTTGTTGTCGTAATGAAGAGGTTCATTACATATGGTATCATATCCGGTTCGACCCGCGACTTGGGATTCGCTACGGCTTTCATGACATGATTTGATTTGATTATACTTTGTTGATAGAGTTGATTGTGTGCGTGAAGGTAATTATGGTTAGAGGACGCCGCGGAGGCAGGCGACGGGTTGCTAGGGGAGGAGGCGTGACTCCTCCAGTAGCATCCACGCCTGAGGGGTCTAACCCCCAGGGAGGTGAGCAGGTTCTCGGATAGGAACGGATGGCAGTTGAAGATGTTGTTGGGATGATGAGATCTTTTCAGCGTATGTCTGAGGCACTGATCTGCTGCTTGGACAGAGATGAGGCTAGGGCGCCAACACCCGCTGAGGTTCTGCCATGTGCCTCGGCCGTTACTAGTAGTGTTCTCCGTGAACTCGAGAAGGTCAAATTTCTCGATTTCTTGGGTGCCCCGGAAGGCGCAGCCGCCGAGGCATGGGTGGAGAAGATGGCCATGTGCTTCGCACTTCGCAATTAAACCTCCTACTTGAAGGTTTGTGTGGTGGTATTTCAACTGAAGGGGAGTGCTCTTCTAGGGTGGAAGACGCTCTTGCCGCAACTGAACATGGTCGTCAAAGACGTGTCATGAGGAACTGTTCGAGGAACGGTTCCAAGAGAGGTATCTTTCAGAGGAATTCGTTGAGAGACAACTCAAATAGCCCAACGCCATACGACAGGGAGGTCGTACGGTGCTCAAGTACGAGGCACATTTTATGGCACTGCTCTGGTAAGCTCCGAACCTTAACATTGAGAATCTTAAGGTCATCAGGTTCGTGTTGGGTCTTAACGACAGCCTGCGTGAAAAGGTTTAAATGTTTTGATGCCTCAAACCTTGCACGATGTCGTCCAGAAGGCAGTCGTTCATGACGAGTTTAGCTTCATAGTGATGGATTTAGAAGCCAAATAGAAGGTTGGAGAAAAGGTTATGGGTTGTGCCCTTAACCTGGGAGAGTTTGTCACGAGGGTCAACTTGTATGTCACGATCTTAGGATCTTATGACGTCGTGATTGGTATGGATTGGTGGGAATTGCATGAGGTGATACTCAACTGTAAGATGAAACGGTTGAGCTCGATCGATGATGAGGGATGGAGACGCGTGATTGTAGGGAGAAACCAGGGAATTTCCCTGAGGTTCGTCTTGTCCTAACAGTTACAAAAGAGTATGCGCAAGGGGTGCAAGATTTATGCGATCCTTGCGCTAAACGAGAAGGGAGTAGCGGAAGGTCTAGAACACCTTCCAGTGGTGAAAGAGTTTGCGGACATATTTCCGGAGGAGTTACCTGGGATGCCGCTAGAAAGGGAACTGGAGTTTACCATAGACCTGAAACCGGGGACCGAACCGATAGCAAGAACGCCTTATCGGATGTCGACCCCGGAGTTACAAGAGATGAAAATGAAACTGAAGGAGCTGTTGGACCTGGGACTGATACACCCTAGTGTGTCACCATGGGGTGCACCGGCTATTTTCATATGAAAGAAGGATGGATCGTGGAGGCTTTTGCATTGACTACCATCAACTGAACAAGTTTACGATCAAGAATCAGTATCCCCTACCTAGAATTGATGATCTGTTCGATCAATTGAAGGGTGCGAGGGTGTTCTCCAAGATCGATTTGTGATCAGGGTATCACCAGTTACGGATCAAGGAGGATGACCTCCCTAATACCGCCTTTAAGACGAGATTTGGACATTACAAATTTATTGTTTTACCATTTGGACTGACAAACGCCCTAGGTGTATTCATGAGTTTGATGAACGGGGTGTTCTGCGAGTACTTGGACAAGTTCTTCCAAGTAATCATTGATGATATCTTGATCTACTCTCGGACAACGAAGGAGCATGACGAGCACTTACGCTTGGTACTACAGTGTCTACGAGAGCACAGATTGTATGGGAAGTTGTCCAAATGCTCTTTTCATTAATCGAGGATTCACTACTTAGGGCATATCATCTCCGGCGAAGGTGTCGTCGTGGATCCAGCCAAGGTTGAGGCTATTATGGAATGGCCTGCACCGACGAATGTCACAGAAATGCATAGTTTTATGGGTTTAGCAGGATACTATCAACGGTTTGTCGAGGGATTTTCGAAGATAGCAAATCCGATCACGGAATTGCAGAAGAAAAACAAGAAGTTTGTCAGGACCGAGAAATGCGCGGAGGCATTTCGGAGGCTTAAGGAGTTGCTGACTACAACGACGATACTAAAGGTCCCTGACATGGATGCAGACTTCTTGGTATGCACTAACGCTTCCAAGGAAGGATTAGGCGGAGTTTTGATGCAAGACGGATGAGTGATTGCTTACATTTTGAGGATATTGAGAAGGCATGAGGAGAACTACGCGACGCACGATTTGGAATTGTTAGCGATCATTCATGCCTTGAAGGTTTGGAGACACTACCTTGTTGGACGAAAATTGAATTAAAGACTGATCGTTGTGGACTACAACACATTTTTACGCAAAGCGACCTGAACGCGCAACAACGACATTGGTCGGAATTGCTTAGTGAGTACGACTTCGAGATTACTTACATAAAGGGAACAATGAACCGAGTGGCGGATGCTTTGAGTCGGAGGCCACGAATACTTTTGGTGTTGCCTCTTCAAATGAATATATGTAAGAATATTCTCACTTTACAGCGTGACGATGACTGGTACAAGGAAGTCGAGGATTTTATCGGACAAAACACAATGATGGTACCGCGATTTGAGGGATATTCATGGGATAGCGATGGTTTATTGAGGTTTAGAAGTCAGATTTACGTACCGCCAAATGACGAGTTGAGGATGTTGATCCTGAGGAAGGCTCATAGAGCAGTTTACATGGCTCCCCTAAGAGTTACGAAGATGAGGGCAGACCTTAAACCCTTATTCTTCTGGAAGGGAATGAAGGCTGACATAGTCAACTATGTGGCCAGATGTCTAGAGTGTCAGCAGGTAAAGGCTGAACATAGACACCCGGTAGGATTAATTCAACCACATGCCATTCCGGAATCAAAATGGGAAGTTATTTCGATGGATTTTATTGTTGGATTGCCACTGACGACAAGGAGACACAACTCGATTTTTGTAGTAGTAGACACTCTGAAGAAGAGTGCTCACTTTATTCCTATGTGTACGACGTATCAGGCACCTGACATAGGGGAGTTTTCATCAATGAGATTGTGAGGCTGCATGGCGTGCCTAAAAAGATTATATCCGATCAAGGATCGACGTTTACTGGACGAATTTGGATGAGTTTCCAAGATGACTTGGGAACCCAACTTAAATTAGTACTTCTTATCACCCAGAGACGGACGGACAGACAGAACAAACGAACCAAACCTGGGAAGACAGGTTGTGCATGTATGTGATGGACCAACAGAAGCATTGGGAGGAATTCTTGCCTCTAGTAAAGTTTGCTTACAACAACAGTTACCAGAGCACCATTAAGATGATGCCTTTTGAGTTTCTTTATGGGTGACCATGTCGGACGGCCTTGAGTCAGGATCGGTTTGAGGATAGGGTCCTGGTGGGACCAGAAGCGATCCAATAAATGTAAGAGAAAATGAAAACCATAATACCAAGGATTAAAGAAGCGCAGGATCGGCAGAAGAGTTATGCCGATGCGCACCGAGTCGACCGTAGTTATGAGGTCGACGATCGAGTCTTCTTGTGGGTTAAACCGCATAAGAGTTCGATCAAGTTTGGAAGGGGAGCTAAACTCTCTCCTAGGTTTGTGGGACCTTTCGAGATTGTGGAGAGAAAGGGGCTCATGGCCTATCGACTAGTCTTGCCTGATTCTTTGAGGCGTATGCACGATGTTTTTCATGTAACTGTTCTGAGACATCATATTAGTGATCCTACACACATGATTGACATGAGTCCAGTGTAGGTATCGAATGGGGCACCGTTCATGGCTGAGCCGGTCCGCATCTTAGATCATCGCGTTCGACAGTTACGACGTTGAATGGTAGATCAGGTCAAGGACCGGTGGGACAGTTACAGTCCGCACTCGACGACCTGGGAGGACGCATATGATATGCGTCAACAGTTTCCATTTTTGTTTGATAGATAGACTTATGATACTGTGATAGGGGGGAATAATAAAATTAGGGAAATGGGCCTTTTAATAAAAGAAAGAAAATAAATTTGGAGGGAAGTGGGGGAATGAATGACACTTGTACAATGGAGAAATTTTAGATGTTTTCATTAAAACTTAATTTAAAAAGGGGATTTAGGGAAAGTTTGGGGGAAAAAATCTATAAAAGAAAGATAGAGGAGGAAGAAAAGGGATGGGTTGTGAGGTATTGTTATGCTACCGAATTTGGGCTGGACTGATTGCTTGTGAGGAGTTGGGATTTTCTCAGCTGGGATTAGAGTGGTAGCTCAGCCTTGGAGGCGAGCTGGGAAGCTAGGCATATCCTCTGGTTGTGTGTGGCCCCTTTGCAACTCGGGGGGCTAAGGGGGAAGCAGATTACCCCTAGTGTTTGGCTGGGAGGTACCGGTGTAGTCTCTATGGTCAGCGAGTGGGAGCGGCACGGAGCAGGAGCAGCACAGAGTGCAGACGTCATCGAAACGAGCGAAAGGGCCACGGTATGTTGATTATTTAATAGAGTAGATTACTATATGACTTATGCTAGGATCAGAAAATAGGTTGTGCATGGGTTGAATGTCTGATTTTATCTATTTACTCAGCAATTATAACTGTGTCTGATTTAAAAAAAAAAAAATAGGGTCGTTATTGGCGTTGCCCTTTTCTCTTCGCTGTGTGTCTTTACCTTGCCAATATTTTTCACGCCTTGGTGGATAAAACCTCTGTGGACATTTCAGTAACCCTTTTTGTTTAATGCGCTCTCCAGCTATGTTTCACGTTTTCATAATGGTCTGCATTATTATGCTTCCTGTAATGACTGCGTTTTCATAATGGTCTGCATTATTATGCTTCCTGTAATGACTGCGTTTTCATAATGGTTTGTGTTATTATGCTTCCTGTAATGACTGCGTTTTCATAATGGTCTGCGTTATTATGCTTCCTGTAATGACTGTGTTTTGACTGCGTTCTTGGCTTCATGTAATGACTTGTGTTATTGGGGTTTCAGAGTCGGGCAGCCTGAAGTTGAAGAAATATTTGCATTTAGAGTGGCTAGCATGCATCCTGTTGGGATAGACACTTGGGGGTGGCTGCGTATTTTTATTAAAGAAGAATCCCTACGTTCTCTCTTCTCACGAGCTGCCCAGAATGGGGATAGGGCCACTGGTGTATTTCTTTTTATCTTGATTAAATGGCCTAGATCCTTCTTTCCGTCCAGTTCTATTCCTTTGTTCAGACCGCCCAATGATTGTTATTCAATCCCTGCTTTCTTATTTTTCCCTTCTGTTTTGTCTGCCCCGTAAAGTTACTACACACCCCGGGCGTATTCGCTGAGCATTGATATTGCTTCAAGCAGTTTGGAAGCAAATCGGTGCTACTTTACTCACAATGCACCCCTCCTCCCTCAGGAGTAGTCTCCACTTATCCGCCTACGAGTTCCCAGGCCGTGGTTTCAGGTAGCGCCCTTCACGTCTGGTTAACCTTTCCTTACAGGCACGTCAACCTGCTTGGCCAGCATTATTTCGCCTTGGGATGAGTGTTACCCACGTTTTCTCAGATAGGTGGTTCCTCGCCTGTGTCCTTCTTTTTCCATCTCTTCTTGCCTGACAACACTTACCCTGCTGGCACCGACTTTACCTGCTTGTTCCCCTTTCTTTCCTCTGCAATGTGTTGTGTCCGGTGTGAATCGGGGATGAATAACCACCCAGTCCTTCGACCACTAAACCGTTGAGTTGATGATACGTGTCTCTTCCATGCTTGCACCCTCTGCCAGCTGCCTCAGTGCATGGTAACATCAATATGCTTGCATGCTGCATTAATAGATAGATCTTTCCCGTAGTCGATTGCTCACCACTCACGAGGTGGGCTTGCTTCTAAAATTTGTATGCAGATGGAAAAACGTTGAATTTCAGGTGTTAACCGTGTAGATAAATAAAATATATTTAATGTAATGTGTAATGTGTGCGCCAGCGTTTCAATCGACCAACCAACCAGCATGTATTGGTAGGTTATGGTTGGATCGCTCGATGTGGTTAATTTGGAGTACATAGATCTCCTTGTGGTTGCCTTATTTGTTTTTAGTTAGCAGTATCCTATGAAACGCCTTCAGGCTTATAAACCACCCTTTTTTTTTATCTTTTATCTTTACTGTTGGGCTTCCAGACAGCGAGAGTAAATTTCAGCATGATTCTTTAAAGGTTGCTATTAAGGAAAGTTAGTGCCTTGCCCTTGCCTTACCTAAATACCTAGATATTGGATCTTAAGGCACCTTGTTCCTTCGCCTCCTTATTTTTATGTTAGATGGAAATTGGTCATATGACAATTGTCTTTGCTTTATATTATTCTGATTAGTTTTGTTTTCCTTCCATAAAATCTTGACTTTTAGGTATGCCACTAAAGGTAAGGCAAATGTAATGTATTAGAATGAGATGCTAATGTAATGCAATATAAGTACAGGAATGATATTGTAAGGAAGGTAAGGTGACTGTTAATTTTAAATTACTGCGTCAAATATTGATTGATTTATAATTAGGGCGGTGTTGCGCTTGCTAGGGGTTCATGGCTATTAATATTCTGTTTCCATTTATTACAGTATAAATGTCAGGTTAACTCTGTTTTAGGGTAAGTTATTTTATGGCTATTTAATGAGTTTCATTTACAACTGTTGTTGGGTTAATAGGCTAATTGTAAATAGGTCTTATTGCTAATTTGTTAATGTTAGGGAGTAGTTCAATTTCAAATGCTATTTGTTAATTTATATTTCTAATTGGTTATTAGTAATGAGAACAATGTAAATGTTATGGGAACAATTCATTTAGTTGTTGTTGAGGTCAATATTACTTTTTACATTTATGCATTAGAAATTGTGTTTATCTAAGGATGTATTTGTTCTACGATTGAAACTCGAACCCTTTCATTTATAACAGTTATATCATTTAGATCCCTTAGTTATGGTCAATACTAATGTTACTTTATACCTTTATGCATTCAGATCATTATACATTAGATCTTGCACATTAAAATGTTAATGCTGATGTTACTATATCGAGTATACATTTAGATCATTCAGTAATGTTAATGCTACCTATGTGTTTGCGAAGAAGGGATTTATTCTTTTACTAATTTATTTAAAGAAAAGATTATTCCTGGATTTATTCCTTTATGCATTTATTACAGATGGGATTGTTTAGACATTATGACTGGGTATCTTATTTTTAATGTGTTAAACCCTTAATGTAGATCGATGCTTAATGCTAAATTGAAGATTACATGTGGAATTATTGAGTTTTTAAATGATTCAATACTAACATAAAGTTGTAATTGGGTAATTCGATTTATGACCTGCCATCTGGGTGTAAAACTACAATAAACTTAGACGGTTCAGTGATCGGTGATTAGCATCCATTTAGAACTTAGATATTGACCATTAGCCCGTATTACTGGTTGGGCAATTGGTAAGGTCATTTTTATCTTATGCTTCCCTTTGAGGATTGTCAATCTTTAAACCCTTACTGTACATGGTTGTAAATCGTTTGTGTGGTCTACTTGTGTCGGGCGAGAGGTAGACACCTCCATGTTCCTCAGAACAGTCGCCAACCCTGAGACCTTAAATGGTTAAAATCGATGGGAACCTGGGCTTGAGCGATGATTATGTGTCTCGGAGGTCCTAACCATTGCAGGGTAGGACGGGCGGGTAGTCAATTCTACTTATCGTCGTGTGATCGTCGTTTATGCATGCAGTTACTTGTCGCGTGTCCTTGTCATCTTTTTATGTTCATCATGGTTGCGTCTTATTCATCATCGGGTGGCGACACAAAGTCGAATGCGTTGATTGTTTCCTTTGTACATGCGCGCACACACTTTTAAACACACATGTCACGTGTAAATCAAAAAAAAATTCACCCCTATTATCCGAGTTGTTGTTGTAATGAAGAGGTTCATTATAAGGTGTCTGATGGTGAAAAATGGAAAGAATCGATGAAAGAGGAAATGGATTCCTTAGAAAGGAATGAAAAATGGGACTTGGTAGAACTTCCAAAAAACAGGAAGATTGTAGGTTGCAAGTGGGTATTCAAACTGAAAAAGGGTGTTGATGATAAGGCTGAAAGGTACAAAGAAAGACTGGTGGAAAAAATATATTCGCAAAAATAAGGTATTGATTTACATGAAATATTTTCACCAGTAGTTAAACTTGTTTCAATTTGGATTGTATTAACACTAGTTTCTTTGTTTAATATGGAATTAGAGCAGCTAGATGTTAAAACAACATTTTTACATGGAGATTTGTATGAGGAAATATACATGGAAAAATCAAAAGTGTTTGTTCATAATCATAGAAAAAGTTTTGTTTGAAAGATCAAGAATTCATTGTATGGCCTAAGCCAGTCTCGCAGGAAATGGTACAATAATTTTGATTCTTTCATGGTGAGCCATAATTATACAAGGAGTGAGTATGATAATTATTTTTATGTTAAAAAATTGGAAAATACCATATTCGTTATTTTGGTGTTATATTTTGACGATATGATTGTAGCAAGCAAGATCATGATAGAGATCAACATTCCAAATGATTAGATGGATAGGACATTTGATATGAAGGATATAGGATCAATAAAACAAATTATGGGCATGGCGATACACAATGAGAGGAAAAATGGTAAGCCCTGGTTATCACAACAAAAGTATGTTGAGAAAATACTTATGAGGTTAGGTATGACTAATGTGAAACACATTTCAATCCCTTTGGATTATCATTTTAATATTTTATCAAGTTTATGTCCTAGTACTGATGAATAAAAAGATTATATGTATCATGTATCGTATGCAAATGCGGTAGGGGGGTTTTAATGTATGTTATGGTTTGTACAAGAACAAATATTTCACATGCAGTTGGTGTTGTCAGTAAGTATATGGAAAATCCAGGAAAAGAGCATTGGGAAATAGTGAAATGGGTGGCTTGATATTTGAGGGGCATAAGTAATTACTATATCACCTATAATAATGGTAGTGATTTAGTCTGCGGATATGTCGATTCATATTTTGCAGGTGATTTGTACAAGAGGAGATCAACTTTAGGATATGTATTTACTCTTGCAGGTGGAGCTATTAGTTGGATGTCAAAGATTCAAATTATTGTTTCTTTATCCACTACAGATTCATACTATGTAGCTTTGTCACATGCTTGCAAGGAAGCAATTTGGTTAAAAGGTTTATTGGGTGAGTTTTGTAGGACATAGGACAAAGTAAAATTATTATTTCATAGTAAAAGTGCTATTCATTTGGATAAAAATCCAGCTTATCGCAATCATACAAAACATATTCTTGTTAAGAACGACTTTTTCAGACAGGTTCTTGATGAAGGTAGACTGGCTCTTGAAAAAAGAAATACAAAAAATAATTGCACAAATATGTTCACAAAACCAATACTGTTAGAGAATCTACGATGGTGCTTGGTTTCTCTTGGCTTGCAGAAAAGGCGTTGAATAAAATTGGCCATGATATTCAATTAAATTGTTTTCAACGTCGATATTATTGAAATGGTGTCAACGAATTTCCCAACAAATAATGTGGGCGATTTTTTAGTTCCTAACATTCAACCTTCAATTGAGACAAATTAACTAAACATAGATGTGTGGCTGCAAACACATTTATTGTATGCAATTGTTCCAATATATTAATTTTTTTCTAATACCAAATGGGCTAATACATGCGCAATGTTGAAGGGTTGGACGTCTATACATGTTGGTTGTTGTAATTCTCCCTTGAGCAATAATAAAACCAAATTTCATTTCACCATGGATGTTTCCCTTGTGAAGGTTTCTACCATGTAAAATAAACCGTTCAATTGTGTGATTGATTATTTCTATGTTTTATGTACTTGTTGTCAATTAAATCTATGTTATTTGTGCTTCTAATGTGCAACAAGCCTTCCCCATATACACTGAGAATAACCATGACCACCATCAAAATTCTCTAGAATATTAGAATAGGGAAATAAATCCATTGCAAAGAATAAATTTAGCATCGTCTTGAATCCATTACAATTTTTTTTATATATTTACACTTCAATCATAGAAAGCCATAAAGTTATACATTGACATATTTACACTTTCATCAACACATCATTGTTATTGTATTTACATTCTTATGGTATTTACATATAGGTTAAAATTTCATTTAAATTAGTGTTAAAAGGTGTTTTTCATATCTCAATATGTGGGAGATGTGTAATTCCTTTCACATTTAACATGAAGTTGACAAATAATGTTAAAAAATATTAATTAAAAAAATATTTCAATGTCCATATTAATTAAAATAAAAATTATTAATTAAAAAATATTATTTCAATGTCCACATTAACTAAATTATTTTTATATCAACTTTATATAGAGATATAAACTATGAATCTTTCATCCTCTTAGAGAGATAAGGTACATCTAGGTAAAAACAAAATTCATTAAAAGACTTGAGGAAAGGTTTCTAACCTAGAAGGATTTGATCCCTCTCACCACAGCTGAAGTTAAGATGGATATGTTATTTTTTTCTTCAATTCCACATGTGAGAATGGAAGGAATTACACACCTCCATATTGGGCCATAGAAAATGCTAAAAAATATTTTACATTCAATACTTTTCTATTTTTTTAGTGAAATATTGTACTTCAAGTTGATATTGAAATATTTTATCCATTATCAACATTGAAACATACTATTTTATCCATGTTAATTAATGAAGGAGTTACACATCTCTGTCAGACTTGAATATAAAACCTATCAACTAAATAATTTTTCATTTTATTTTCAATTTTTATCTATCTCTCTATTTGTAAAGTTCATATAAAAATATTTAACGTATGCACATTCAAATATTATATATATATAAACTTTATATCTATCGATTGTATATATATATATATATATATATAATTTATATCTATCTATTTATATATATATATATAAATTGAAAGTAAAATATGCTTCCATACTTATATATGAAATTTTAAAAATTATTATTAGATTCATCTTAACTAAATCTATCATGTGTTGAGAGGAATCAAATCCTTGAACATTTTTTCATGTTTTTAATATAAAAATAATTTTCACTTTAAAGTACTTAATTCCTCCCTACTCATAATAGATCTAGACATTGATATGCTAGTAAGTGATACAAAAATTAGAAATGAGAAATGCTTTTCATCCTCATTTTCTTAATTTTATTTTTCGATCAAGGAA
>ML806252.1:40915-53470 GCA_009831015.1 Picea engelmannii | reverse complement strand
TGTGTATATGATCATACTCATTAATATATTAATATAATTTATTTCATAAATTATAAATATTTATAATTACCTTCATATTGTACATTATAACTAATATTTAATATTGATGAATTATGTTTTTTTGATTCAGTTGCTCTAGAGTGGAATGCACTACATTTATACATTGCAAACAATCTTGACTGGATGAATGTATTAATTGAAATATGTAAATGACATAATGGAGGTAGGTTATCATGGAAACGACTGTCTGAATTAGTTAGAGAAGCTCGTCGTAACAGAGATGCCAATGTTACGCAGAGGGAAATTGATCTAGCATATGGTTTGACAGATGGATAGGTAAGCAATTTCACCTATTTTATTTAATTATTTTATATTATACTAATGTGACTACATGTGTACTGTATTTTTCGAATACTTTCGAAGTTATATAAATATATTTTAATTTAATAATTGACAACGCATCTTTTACATATCTGACATATTGCAGTTGAAACACCACAAGGCTATGTGGTACAATGGTCATAAATTTCACATCAAACAATTGGATGAAACAAGGAAAACTTCTGATAGTGGGATAACGATGCAAGATCATTGTGTCAAGCGCACAGAAGCGGGAACATTCAACACATCCAAGTTTTTCCATAACTTCGACATGGGTGGCTACAATGGATTTCAGGATCCGCCTCCACTCAGCCTCGGAATTCAGTTTTTGAGGCATGCTTGAACCGGTGCCAAATTCTACCCTATGAAGCAAGTTTTTGAAATTGTAAACAGAGCAGGAGTTTCCACTTCAGCTCTGGAATGCGACTGGAATTAGATAGTATAGGAGGAATCTTAGAGTAGGCAAGTAGCCAGGGGAAAACCTAGAAGCATTTTTGAGTTATGTAGAAGTTACACACCCAGTTAGGAGGGAGAGTTGGAATACAGAGAAGTCATCTGTAAGAGAGCTGCGAGTGAGCAGAAGATCTCAGTTTTTGAAGCTATTGTATTTTGTATGTATTTAGTAGCTAGTGGGCACTTATGAATATAACCAAGTGGAAAATTGATCCAAGTGTGTTGACCCTGGACTGTGTGTGTTTTCCTGTTATTTTTCTGTTTTATAAATAAGTGAATGGAACTGTGAGTTTTTGGGCAATTTCAATTGTTTCTCATCATTTGGAGCTCTGCAAGGTGTGCATCGAGCCAGGGAGGAACGCTGTGGAATTATTTTCTCTACACTAGGATCTCTGCAAGGTGTACATCGAGCCAGAGGAAAAACGCCATGGATCTGAGCTATTGAACTCCCTCAGATGCAAGGAGTGTGTGGGAGCCAGAGTCTAAACTAGACAAATCTCAAGAAGAATAACACTTTGGAAAGTGTTATCAGGACCTAGGAACCCATTCCCTGGAAGGAGCAAAGACCAAGTCTTCGCAAACTTAGAAATAGCCTAAGTCGAACTCGAGTAAAATTTCATGAGGAAGAACGTCGTCAAGCATTGGATCAAGGTGGAAATCCCCGTAGGTCGTCCGATTGAAGGAAGGAGCACAGGCTTTAACCCTGCATAGATCCAGGAGGGGAGTTTGGAAATCAGAATGAACGGTGGAGAATCCTCGAGAGGGAACATCGAAACCTTGTAGGCCGTCGGATTAGGTAGAGCTGCGAAGAGGTTAGAGGTGAGAGTTTCTCGATGTTCTTTTTGGGACTTTGGGTACCGAGAGGTGGAAGGATAGAGGCTCTTGTTCCTCAAAACCCTGAATCACGAAATAGTGAAATTGCGATCCGACGTGAGCCGTTGATCACAGGGATTATTACAAGCTGTGGACTAAACGCCAAGGCATTTCAGTGTTTCGAAATTTGGGCATTTCGTCTTTTCGACGACCAGAGGTTCAAAAGGGAAAAATAAGGATCCTTACATCGTGATTCCCCGAATCGCGAAACCCTGAAAGAGTGAATGCCAAGCCATTTCATCATTTGGTGAACTGGGATTTCGAAAGACGGAGCACAGAAGGGAGAACGCTCGCTTCGCGATTCCCTGAATCAAGAAAATCTGGTGGCACATTAGCGCATATCATCATTTCGACATTCCATGTACCAAGTACTCGAGAGGCCAGGAGTCTGGAGCTTGGGAGTCCTGATTTGCAAAACTGTGAAACACGAAGACCCGAAAGGCTAAGGGAGGAGCCAGTTGAGGCGTTGTGCCTTTTCGGAATTTTGGAGATTGAAAGTCTAAGAGGACAAGGGGCAGGGGATAATTCACTCACAGGAGTTCTGAAACCCTGAAAACTTTGAAAGGTATGTCGGGTCAGAACAGAGAGAAGAGCGCCAAGGAAAAAGGGCGCACGCACATATTTTGTTGAAGGCCTGTGCCAGAGGAGAAAAGAGGGACCTCTGGATTTGTTTGAATGGTTCTAGCACGATCTTGAAGAGCTAAATTGGCTCAGAAGAAGAACGTTCCAAAGATCGGGAGGTCAGTGGACCCTGCTGAGGTAGGGGGTCTACATCAAGTGGTATCAGAGCTCATTTTTCGCCTGTAGATTTCAGGCAAAGGAGGAAAAAGGAGGAGATAGAAAACTAGGAGTTGTACTATGTGTGTCACAGACAGTCGAGACAATGCCACAGGGAAGACAAGATACACCTTTAGCCAACTGTGTTGTAGAAAGGGAGATGTGAGAGTTTCGCACCTGAATGGAAGAAATGAAAGTAGCATAGAGAAGAGCACCTGACGTTGAGGATGTTAGTGATGTGGAAAGTGAAGAGGTTGAGGTTAAAGAAGCTACAGGAGAGGATGTTGCAGAAGAATGTTTGTTGAGAGAAATTTTCAGATTGGGAGGCAGAGCTAAGATAGAGGTCCCCATGTATGAGGGAAATATAGATGTTGAAGAACTGTTGGACTGGATAAAGTCCATGGACAAACACTTCGACTATGAAGATGTTGATGAGGAAAAGAAGGTGAAGCAGGAAGTCACCAGGCTAAAAGAGCATGCAACACTGTGGTGGGATGAACGATAGGCTGAGAGGAGAAGTAAAGGCAAATAGAGGATAAAGAGTTGGGACAGGATGGTGGCCAAACTGAAGGCTAAGTTCATACCCAAGGACTACTAGATCAACCTGTTCAGGAAACTACAGAACCTGAGACAGAAATGAATGACAGTCAAGGAGTACACCGAAGAGTTATACAGGTTAAACATCATAACTGGACAAAGGGAGAGAGATGAAGAAAAAGTCTAGATACATAAATGGCTTGAGATATGAAGTCCAGGATGAGCTGAGCATGATGTCAGTGAGGACTGTGGAAGATGTGTATCCGTTTGCATTGAAGGCAGAGGAAAATCTAGCCAGAAAAAAGAACGAGCAAGGGAGAGGTAAAAGTTCGGTCCCAAGCAAAAGAAAGGGATTTAACCGTGATAGCGCACATCAGTTGAAGGACGAGGCTGAGAAACCACACAATCACTTGAAATGAGGAGGAAGTTCACGAGGGAGAAAGAATGGTGAAAGAAACTCTTCTAGAGGAAGAGGCACAGGAGGAGTAAGGTGTTATAACTGTGGAAATATAGGGCACATGTCTTGGTAATGTGCCGAGAAGAAGAAGGAAGGAGGAGAAGCCCACATTTCAGAATCACAACGAAGAGATGTTGAAGCAGAAGGGGTAGAGGATGGAGCATCCCTGATGTTGATAAAAGTTCTCTTAAAACCAGAGGCAGAGATTGAGAAGCCAGTGCAGAGAAATAATATCTTCAAGACAACTTGCAAGACTAAGGATAAGTATGCAAGGTGATCATTTACAGTGGGAGTACTGACAACCTCATATCCACAAAGATGGTGGAGAAATTGGAGTTGAATACAACTACACATCCAAGGCCATACAAAGTCTCATGGCTGCAAAATGGACACCAGGTAACAATCACTAAACAATCCCTAGTTGAAATTAAAATAGGAGGGTATAAAGATGAAATCCTATGTGATGTAATTCCCATGGACGTATGCCATATTCTATTGGGAAGACCATGGGAGTTTGACAGAAGTGTCATTCATGATGGGAGGAAAAATACATATACATTGGAGAAGAATGGTAGGACACATATGTTGCTGCCAATGGAGGAGAAGAGAGCAAAGGAGGAAGCCATCACCAGCATACTTCTCATGAGCGGGAAGGAACTCCTGAAAGAAGTCAAGGAAGAACAGGATATGCAGTTCGTTGTGGTGAGGAATCCCAGATTCATCTTTACAAGTACATCAATGAATGATCTACTTGAAGAAGTTTAGGAGTTGTTGGATAATTTTGGTGATATATTGGTGGATGAGCTGCCAAACTCATTGCCACCCATCAAAAGTATCATTAATCATATCGACTTGATACCAGGAGCAAGCCTGCCAAACAAGGCAGCATACAGATTAACACCTCGAGAAAATGAGGAGGTGAAGAACCAAGTCCAAGAGTTGTTGGATAAGGGTTTAGTCAGAGAAAGTTTGAGCCCATGCGCGGTACCAACTGTGTTAATCCCAAAGAAAGATGGAGGATGGAGAATGTGCATAGACTTGAGAGCCATCAACAAGATCACCATCAGGTAAAGATTCCCTTTACTGAGAATGGATGATTTAATGGATTCCTTAAGTGGAGCAAATTTATTTTCTAGGATAGACCTGAAAAGTGGATATCTCTAGATCGGGATGAGAGAAGGTGATGAATGGAAAACAACCTTTACTATGAATGAAGGCCTGTATGAGTGGCTAGTTATGCCATTTGTCTTAACAAATGCCCCAAGCACTTTTATGAGGCTGATGAATGAAATTATAAAATATTTCATTAGCAAGTTCATGGTTGTATATCTGGACGATATACTGGTCTTTAGAAGGACTAAAGAGGAGCATTTGAGGCACCTAATGGTAGTAATGAGGAGGCTACAATAGGAGAAGTTGTTGATCAATTTGAAGAATTCCTCTTTTATGAAGATAGAGCTCATTTACTTGGGTTTTGTGATATATTCAAATGAACTGAAGATGGATCCAGAGAAGGTGAAAGTGATCAGAGAATGGTCGTCACCAAGGAGCATGTTCGAGGTAAGGAGATTTCATGGTTTGGCAAGTTTCTATAGAAATTTCATTAGAGTCTTCAGTGGAATTTTTGTGCCAATGATGGATACAGTGAAGAAACAACACAAGTCCTTTAAATGGAAAGAGGAGGATGAAAGGAGATTCAATATACTGAAGGATAAGATAACAAAATGACCAATTCTAATCTTGCCAAATTTTGGGAAGAAATTTTAGGAGAGATGTGACGCAAGTGGTGTTGCAATAGGAGTTGTTCTGAGTCAGGATAATAGGATTGTTACCTATTTCAGATAGAAGTTGAATGAGACTAAGAGGAAATACTCCACATATGACAAGGATTTATATGCCATAATTCAAGAATTGAATAAATGGAAGCATTATCTTTTCCTGCAAGAGTTTGTCTTGTACAACGATAACCAAGCTTTGCAATTCATAACACGACAAGAAAAATTGAATTAGAGGCATGCAAAATGGATTGAATTTATGCAAAATTTTACTTTTTTCATAAAACATATTGCTAGGAATGCTAACAAGGTTGTTGATGCGTTAAGCAGGAGATGTTTAATTCTGCAGGAATTTCAGGTGAAGACCTTGGGGTTTGAACACCTTAGGGATATGTATTGTGATGATACAGATTTCAAAGAGGCCTATGAAGCATGTACAATCCCTAAACTAAGATATAGAAGTCAGTGGATAGATTATATGGTTTAGGAAGGATTGTTGTTTAGATTAAATCAATTGTGCATACCAAGATGCTCAATGAGGGATAATCTTTTGAATGAGAAGCATAGTGGAGGATTGTTTGGACATTTCGGCAATAATAAAACGTTTGCACAGTTGAGCAGCTCATACTATTGTCCAGGTATGAGAACATATGTGGTAATTTTGGTGAAAAAATGTAGAATCTACCAACATGCAAAGGGGAAAAGACAGAACACTGGATTGTATCAACCATTTCCAATACTAGAGAGGCCTTGGGATACAATAAGCATGGATTTTGTGTTGGGATTGCCAATGAAACAAAGGGGATTCAATTCCATATTTGTGGTGGTGGATAGGTTTTCAAAGATGGAAAATTTCATCCCATGCCAGACGACCAGTGATGCAACACATGTTGCAAATCTGTTTTTTAGAGAAGTTGTAAGACTTCACGGCCTACCCAGGAGCATTGTCTCAAACAGAGACACAAAATTTGTTGGTCAATTTTGGAGGACATTGTGGAAGAAGATGGGGATAGATTTTTCCTTCATCTCATCTTATCACCCTCAGACAGATGGCCAGACTGAGGTGGTAAACAAAAGTTTGGTAAAATTATTGAGAAGTCTGGTTACTGAACACCATAACCAGTGGGACCATATTCTTCCACAAGAAAAATTTGCATATAATGACTCACCAAACAGAATCATTGGAAGGAGCCCATTCCAAAATCTCTATGGAATGCAACCCAGGGGAGTGTCTGAGTTAAGGGACTTGGATCAGGGAGAGATCAGAAGCACTGGAGCAGAGTATTTTGTTGCTAAGATGCAGAGACTCCATAGTCAGATCAAGGAACAATTACATAGTTCTAACCAGAAATACAAGCACAGGGTTGATCAACATCACAGGGAACTTCAATTTGAAGTGGGAGATCAATTTTTAGCACATCTCAGGAAGGAAAGGTTCCCTAGGGGAACATATAACAAATTGAAGATGAAGAAGATAGGACCTTGTAAGATCTTGAGGAAGTTTGATACAAACGCCTATGAGATCAAACTGCCAGATGGTGTGGAAATTTCACCCATATTCAATGTTTCAGACCTGTATCCTTATAGGAAAGATGACATAGAAGGGTCAGAAGATCAAGGAAAGATTTAGTGGGAGAAACAGATGCCTGTAGCAGAAAAGACGCAGATGGAGAAAATTGTTGATCAGAGGATTGGCAAAAAGACTAGGATGAAGACTTATTTTGAGTATCTGGTCAAATGGAAGGGACACCCAATCGAAGATGCCAGTTGGGAAAACAAAGCTGCTATCCAGAAGTAGGGAAAATCAGTAGAGGAGCTCATGGATAGGAGTCCATGAATTTTTGTCAAGGAGAGTATGATGCAGGAGCATCGTGTCATGCACATAGAAGCGGGAACATTCAACATGTGCAAGTTCTTCCAGAACTTCGACGTGGGTGGCTACAACGAATTTTGGGATACACCTCCACTCAGCGTCATAATTCACTTTTTGAGGCATGCTTGAACCAGTGCCAAATTTTACCTTGTGAAGCAAGTTTTTGAAATTGTAAACATAGCAGGAGTTTCCACTTCGGCTCTGGAATGCGACTGGACTTATATAGTATAGGAGGAATCTTAGAGTAGGAAAGTAGCCAGGGGAAACCCTAGAATCATTTTTGAGTTATGTAGAAGTTACACACCCAGTTAGGAGGGAGAGATGGAATACAAAGAAGTCATTTGTAAGAGAACTGCGAGTGAGCAGAAGATCTCAGTTTTTGAAGCTACTGTATTTTGTATGTATTTAGTAGCCAGTGGGAACTTATGAATAGAATAGAGTGGAAAATTGATCCAAGTGTTTTGAGCCTGGACTGTGTGTGTTTTCCTGTTATTTTCCTATTTTATAAACAAGTGAATGGAATTGTGAGTTTTTGGGCAGTTTCAATTGTTTCTCATCATTTGGAGCTCTGTAAGGCATGCATCGAGCCAGGGAGGAACATTGTGTAATTGTTTTCTCTACACTGGGAGCTCTGCGAGGTGTGCATCAAGCCAGAGTAAAAACGCTACGGATCTGATCTACTGAACTCCCTCAGACGCAAGTAGTGTGTGGGAGCCAGAGTCTGAACTAGACAAAGATCAGGAGGAATAATACTTTGGAAAGTGTTATCGGGAACCAGGAACCCATTCCCTAGAAGGAGCGAAGACTGAGTCTTCGCAAACCTAGAAATATCCTAAGTCGAACTCGAGTAAAAGATCAGGAGGAAGAAAGTCATCGAGCATTGGATAAAGGTGGCAATCCCCATAGGCCATCCGATTGAAGGAAGGATCACAGGCTTTAACCTTGCATAGATCCAGGAGGGGAGTTCAAAAATATGAATGGACGGTGGAGAATCCTCAAGGGGGAACACTGAAACCACACAGGTCATTGGATCAGGTAGAGATGCGAGGAGGTTAGCGGTGATATTTTCTCAACCTTCTTTTTGAGACTTTAGGTACTGGGAGGTGGAAGGACAAAGGCTCTTGTCCCTCAGAACCCAGAATCGTGAAATACTAAAATCGTGATCCGACGTGAGCCGTCGATCACAAGGATTATTGCGAGTCGTGGATTAAACACCAAGGTATTTTGGCATTTTGGCATTTTGGAATTTTGGCTTTTCGGTGACCGAATGTTCGAAAGGGGAAAATAAGGACCCTTGCATCACGATTCCCCAAATCACAAAATCCCAAAAGAGCGAACGCCAAGCTAGTTCATCATTTTGTGAACCGGGATTTCGAAAGACAGAGCACAGAAGGGAGAATGCTCGCTTTTCGATTCCCTGAATTGTGAAAATCCGGTAGCACATCAACGCGGATCATCATTTCAGCATTCTAGGTACCAGCTACTTGAGAGGCCAGGAGTCTGGATCTTGGGAGTCCCGACTCGCGAAACAGCAAAACATGAAGACCTGAAAGGCTAAGGGAGGAGCCAGTTGAGGCATTGTGCCTTTTCATCTTTTCGAAGACCGGAAGTCCAAGAGGACAAGGGGGCCAGGAGAATTCCCTCACAGGAGTCCCGAAACCCCGAAAACTTTGAAAGGTATGTCAGGTCCGAATAGAGAGAAGAGCGCCAAGGAAAAAGGGTGCGTGCACAGATTTTTTTGAAAGCCTGTGCCAGAGGAGAAAAGAGGGACCTTTGGATTTGTTCGAAGGGTTCTAACAAGAGCTCGAAGAGATAATTCGGCTCAAAAGAAGAACGATCTAGAGACCGGGAGGTCAGTGGACCCTGCTGAGGTAGGGGGTCTGCATCAGATAACTACAGTATTCCAGGTTACTAATGTTTCCTCTATGAGTGACAGACATCCCTGAGAGTATGAAAATAGATACTATGGGTATTTAAACGATATACTTGAGTGTGGCTTTAATTACCTCAAACTAGTTATGTTCGATGTCAAATGGTATAGGTTACGAATGCATGAACGTGATGAGGAAAGAATTGTTATTCAACATGCCAACGGATTTCCAATGATTAAAACAATGATGTTTTAAAGAAGACATGATCGCTATGTTTTTCCAAGCCAATGTGAACATGTATTTTACTCAAATGTTTCAAGTGAAAGGGATTGTTGATTTGTTGTTAGATATGATCCAAGAGGAAGGCCAATTAAGTATACTCATTTACAGGAAGAATATGATATTGAAGATCAAGAAGATGATTCAAAACAATATCAGACAGAGCCGAAAGATCATGGAGGGTCGAAACTAGAAGAAGAGGAAGAAGATCATGATCTAGGCGTAGGAGATGATATTGCAATTCCTGATGATGATTTCGATGAAAATATGCTTGAAAATGACATTGATGATGATGATGATATCATCAATCCTTTCAACATCGTTTCAGAACCAGATGATGATACATATGTCGAGTTAGATGAAGAACATCAAGATAGAGAATAAGGATGATTACACAGATGTTGAGTTTGGATTAGGTACGTGACTATATAATATTTAAATTTGTATGCATTATTCTCTTAAAATAATTTACTTTTAATGTCATGGGTTAATTACATGTCTTTAAGTTTTATGCGACGTTTTTATATCCTAGGTTACATGTTGTTTAATTATTATTTGAAAAATGAAAATAGTTGTCAATATAGTAAAGTACGTGGTAGAATAAAAATATCATTTAGAAACACATAATTTCAAGTACCTTCATTAATTTTTGTTTTTGTAGTTTCTATGCATGAATCTTATAAATAGGACGTTGCTTTCAATTATTTTATATTTTATAGATTGGGTTTTGGGGATCAATTGAGAGTGATGTGAGGGGGTTGGGAGAGGCCATGTGAGATTCCACCTTCATGTGGTTGGACTTGTAAAGTAGAGGATAAATTATTCTTGAAACCAAGAGAATCTCTTTCACTTTTATACCATCATGATCGTATAAGATTTCATCAATATTGTTACCTATTTGAATCTTCTTAGAATTGAGATTCGTTACATAGTCATTGAAAAAAGACAAAAGACTTATATATGCACTGAAATTTGTCATGGATATACTATTCACATGCCTTAATGATACAGGATGGTTTCTCGACTCAAATTTGAGTGACACACCCACTTTCTTCCATCATCAATTCATCATGTAAACCATAAACCCTATTTTTCATATGTTCTAATAGATATGTTAATGATTCCAAGTTTCATATGTGTATTTGACTGAAGGTCCAGCTAGTTTGCAAAGTATCAAATTTAGATTTCAAGTTGATAAACCAAATATGAAATGAATCCAAACATCATTTGATACCGTCGCAAGAGTGACAAATGTAAATAATCTTGCGACGAATTTGTTATACTATCGACGAAAAATGTTCGTCGATAATTCTATGCCATTAGTATGTAATTTTGTACAAAAATAATGGATCTCGGGGACTACACCATGGTCAAGGAATGAGGAACAAGGAACGATGAACGAGGAATGAAAATTGCACGAGGACTAGACATCGACAACATGGACCTGCGAATGGGGCCAACGTTGAAATGTTTTCAAACAGTTTTTGTATGCACTGAAATTTGTCATGGTTAGACTATTCGCATGACTTAACGATACAGGAGGGTTTTTGGACTCAAATTTGAGTGACACACCCACTTTCTTCCATCATCAATTCATCATGGAAAACATAAAACCTATTTTTCATATGTTCTAGTATATATGTTAATGATTCCAAGTTTCATATTTGTATTTGACTAAAGGTCCAACTAGATTGCAAAGTATCAATTTGAGATTTCAAGTTGATAAACCAAATATGAAATGAATCCAAGAATCATTTGATATTGTCACAAGAGAGATGAATGTAAATAATCTTGCGACGAATTTTCTATACTATCGATGAAAAACGTTCGTTGATAATTTTATTCCATTAGTATGTATTTTTGTACAAAAATAATGGATCCTGGGGACTACACCATGGTCAAGGAACGAGGAACGAGGAATGATGAACAAGGAATGAAAATTGCACGAGGACTAGACACCAACAACATGGACCCGGGAATGGGGCCAATGTTGAATTTTTTTCAAACAGTTTCTGTATGCAGTAAAATTTGTCATGGATAGACTATTTGCATGCCTTAACAACATGGGAGGGTTTCTAGACTCAAATTTGAGTGAAACACCCACTTTCTTCCATTATAAATTCATCATGGAAACCATATTAAACCATATTTTTCATATGTTCTAGTGGATATGTTAATGATTCCAAGTTTCATATTTGTATTTGACTGAAGATCCAACTAGCTTTCAAAGTATCAAATTGAGATTTAAATTTGATAAACCAAATATGAAATGAATCCAAGCATCATTTGATATCATCGCAAGAGAGACGAATGTAAATAATATTGTGACGAATTTTCTATACTATCGATGAAAAACGTTCGTCGATAATTTTATGCCATTAGTATGTATTTTTGTACAAAAATAATGGATATTGGGGACCACACCATTGTCAAGGAACTAGGAACGAGGAATGATGAACAAGGAATGAAAATTGCACGAGGACTAGACACCAACAACATGGACCCGGGAATGGGGTCCACGTTTAAATTTTTTCAAACAGTTTTTGTATGCACTAAAATTTGTCATGGATAGACTATTGGCATGCCTTAATGATATGGGAGGGTTTATGGACTCAAATTTTACTCACACACCCACTTTCTTCCATCATCAATTCATCATGGAAACCATATTAAACACTATTTTTCATATGTTCTTGTACATATGTTAATGATTCCAAGATTCATATTTGTATTTGACTGAAGGTCCAGCTAGCTTGCAAAGTATCAAATTGAGATTTCAAGTTGATAAACCAAATATGAAATGAATCCAAGCATCATTTGATATTGTCACAAGAGAGACGAATGTAAATAATCTTGCGACAAATTTGCTATACTATCGACGAAAAAAGTTCGTCGATAATTTTATGCCATTAGTATGTATTTTTGTACAAAAATAATGGATCTTGGGGACTACACCATGCTCAAGGAATGAGGAACGAGGAATGATGAACGAGGAACAAAAATTGCATGAGGACTAGACACCGACAACATGGACCTGCGAATGGGGCCAACGTTGAAATTTTTTCAGACAATTTCTATATGCACTGAAATTTGTCATGGATAGGCTATTGGCATGAATTAATGATATGGGAGGGTTTTTGGACTCAAATTTGACTCACACACCCACTTTCTTCCATCATCAATTCATCATGGAAACCATATTAAACCCTATTTTTCATATGTTCTAGTAGATATGTTAATGATTCCAAGTTTCATATTTGTATTTGACTGAAGGTCTAG
>ML806252.1:9856-25865 GCA_009831015.1 Picea engelmannii | reverse complement strand
GTGCGAGACCTCCTGTCGTCACACATCCCAAAATCCCAATGGAGTAAACCCCAAAAAGTGGAGTGCCATATTTTAAATCCGAGGCAATTTTTAGTTATGACAAACTATTGGTCCCCTTTGGATTTCATCACTTCGAGAGACAAAAGAGAAGGGGATCACATGCAACGCAATTTCCTGAATCACGAAAGCTAGAAGTACCTCTCCGGTGAGGCCTATGGTCATGGTTTTCGATCATATGAGGGAATTTAAAATGGAAAGGAGGGTCTATGATAGGCTCCTTAGAATTTAAAAAGGAAATAAAGCCAAAAAAATTCTAGCCCCGTGGTGGGTGTGTTACAAATTGGTATCAGAGCATGGTTACAACACTTGGCCTACTTGGGCTAATGAACGAGTTGCGCAGAAGATCCATTCAAAACACTCCTAAAAGGAATAACCTCCTGTCTTAACCTTCCTAATCAAAAGACGAGGTTAAGAATGAAAACTCCTATTGTGTGTGTGTACATGTGAAAAATATGAATTATGTACTGGTTATAAATAAATATAAATATTGACTAATAACCAACGTTTGTATTTTGCACCCAAGTGGACGATCAACCATGGGAAATTTCAGACATATAGAATGGTGACTCACCATGAAATGAGGGAGGGATCCCACAAAAGAGACGAAGAATCTGACGAAATAAGGGTAGTAGGGACCCCTCTAGATCTAGCCGAGATTGTGAGGAGCCTCATGGTCGAATTACAAAGCTACAAGGCTGACAATGAGAGGATGATGAAAGAACAAGAGAAGCAAACAGAAATTAACATAGTTTTACTGCAGAGCCTATCTGACCTACAAAGACAAATGCAGCATGAATCTGAGGTACAGAAACATGGTCATATCAGTGGCCACACTGAGAGGATCACCTCAAAAAAGGTCCATCCCAGAGGTAAAGGACAAGCGGCGGACGATTTCTCTGGAAAGGAAGCTAGTGGTTCAGAAAACTCTTCTAGCAGCAAAACTAGTTCTTATTCCCGAAGAAGACAGAAGAAGTGAAAGCTTCCCAAGGGTCATAAATTCGAATAATTCAGGAAGGCCAAACCACCCTCCTTCGATGGTTAAATAAAGAAGGGAGAGGAAGCAGAGGCCTAGCTTCTTGGACTAAAGAAGTATTTCAGAGTCCACAACTTCTCGGAAAATTTGAAGGCCCGAGTCTCCACCTTCAACTTGAACGGAAAGGCTTCCATTTGGTGGGAAGACCTTAAGAATGTGAAAGGGGTTCACGAAGAGGACCTGTCTTGGGAATGGTTTGAGAAATACTTCTGGAAGAAGTATCCATCGGAAAAATATTTCGACGAAAAGACTAAAGAATTCTATGAGCTCAAACTGGGGCAACTCACTATAGAGGAATATGTTAGCAGATTGCTCGAGTTGCTGAGGTATGTACCTTATATAAAAGAAGAAAAGGAAAAGGTGCAATGATTCATCAGTGGACTACCTAAGGACTATCAGAACAAAATTTAATTTGACGAACCAAAGACCCTAGAAGATACTATCTAAAAGGTAAGATATTGTTATGAACAGCTTGGGCATCGAACAGGACCTCACGAAGGATAGAAGCAAAAGAATAGTTCAAGATTCCAGAAAAGAGGGTTTAAATCCCCAAGATTTAAGGACTATAAAAAGAACTCAAGGATGAGATTCCCAACCCAAAGTGTACACCAGAAGAACTTTCCCTCCTTGAGTAGGAATAAACTTTATGGATCTGCCCCAGTAAGGACTCATAACCCAAAGAGAGATCCTTTGAAATGTTGGGGTTGTGGAGAATAATATCTTCTGAGGGACTTCCCGTGCCGACAACAAGAACAACCAAAGAATTTACAACATCTAGGAAGCTACCACCATCAATGATGTGGCCGAGAGTGTGCCGCAAATTTATGTAGCCTTGGATAATAACCAAGTTGACCACCAAGCTTCAGTGGTGGAAATAGAAGGTATGATTTCCAACCATCCATTGTCTATTCTGATTGACCCTAGTTCAAACTTGAGTTATATAGCCCCTAAGACTGTTGAGAAATGTAAACTACAGCCACATAAACCTACCAAGCCATGGTTGGTACAATTATCCACTAGCACCAAAAGAAGGGTAGCAGAGGTCATACTAGCCTGCCATTTAATGTTGGGTGAATTCCCCACCCAAGAAACCCTTAACATATTACCCCTGGGATTGTATGATCTATTGATTTGTATGGACTGGCTAGCCGCCCATAAAGCCAGATTGGATTGTTACCATAAAACCTTAGAATGTGTAAGTAAAGAAGGAAAAAGGATGACCCTTCAAGGGATCTGAAAACCTGTCTCGGTGAGACAAATATCATCTTTACAAATGAGAAGGTATTTCCAAAAAGGATTCCCCCTATATGCAATACAGGTGTTGAAAACAATTGAAGGCAACAAACCAAGCCTCAAAGACCATCCTACCCTGAGAGAATACATAGATGTATTTTCGGAAGAGGTATCGGGTCTACCTTCGAGAAGGGACATTGACTTCTCGATAGAGCTTGCACCAAGAGCGGTGTCGGTGTCTAGGACACCCTACCGGATGAGCACACATGAACTAGTTGAACTTAAATTGCAATTGAGAGAAATGATGGATAAGGGCTATATCTGGCCCAACGTGTCTCCATGGGGAGCACCAGTCCTATTTATGAAAAAGAAGGATGGTACCCTTAGACTATGTATAGATTATATACAACTCAATAAGGTAACTATAAAGAACAAGTACCCCTTGCCCAGGATCAATGAACTGTTCAATCAATTGGGAGGTGTGTCTATTTTCTCAAAGATTGATTTGAGGTCAGGATACCATCAAGTCTGAGTCAAGGGTGAAGACATCCATAAAATTTCCTTCCGGACGAGGTATGGTCACTATGAGTTTGTGGTAGTGCCATTTGGGTTGACCAATGCCCCTGCCACTTTCATGTGCTTGATGAACAATGTACTCAGCAAATTCCTAGACAAATTTGTGTTGGTTTTTATTGACGATATATTAATTTAATCCAAGAATGGAGAAGAGCATGAAGAGCATCTTAGGCTTGTGCTACAAGTGCTAAGAGAACATCATCTCTATGCCAAATTCAACAAATGTGATTTCTTCCATAAGAAAATACATTACTTAGGCCATGTCCTATCTGAATAAGAAGTAGCAGTATACCCTGACAAAATCAGGTCTATCATGGAATGGCCTACCCCTAAGGATGTTTCAGATATCATATCCTTTATTGGATTAGCAGGATACTATAGGAGATTTATAAAATAATTCTCCAAGATTGGTTGTCCAATCACTTCCCTCCATAAGAAGGGGACAAAATTCACATGGACACAAAAATGTGAAGAAAGATTTCAAACCTGAAAACATCTACTGACCCATGCACCCGTGTTGAAGATCGTCGATCCCGAAGCTGACTTCCTCATGTGCACAAATGCCTCTAAGGAAGGGCTCGGAGGAGTCCTTATGCAAGGAGGAAGTGTGGTCTTCTATGAATCCTGAAAATTGAATGAGCACGAATTCAACTATGTGACCGATGATCTAGAGCTAGCTGCCATATTGCATGCCTTGAAAATGTGGAGGCATTACCTCCTAGGAATAAAATGTGTACTTATGACAGATCACTGTGGATTGTGATATTTGTTTGACCAACCGAAGCTCAATGCCAGACAAGCTAGGTGGATGGCCCTCCTTATCGAGATTGATTTCGAAATCAAACACATTAAAGGAAAAGAAAATAGGGTGGTGGATGCCCTTAGTAGAAGCATGAAAACAATTCACCTGGCCACGGTGAGCACCTGCGAGATGGATGTCAAAGAAAGAGTCAGAAATGCAGAAGAGACAGACACATTCTTCCAGACCGTGACCTCATACTTGCAGCAAGAACCCATAGGGATAAAGTATGAAGGCTACCAGATGACAAAAGAAGGTCTTCTCACTTACCAAAGTAGACTGTATATTTCAGATTGTGACGACTTGAAGAGGTTCATTATGGATGAACTACATAAAAGACCATATACTGGTCATCCAGGATATCAGAAAATGATCACGACCACCAGGAGACAATTCTATTGGCCTGGATTGAAGAAATACATAGTTGAGTACCTAGCCAAATGCATAGAATGACAATAGGTAAAATAAGAACACCGACACCCAGTAGGATTATTACAACCTCTACCAATCCCGGAATCAAAATGGGAAAACCATCTCTATGGATTTCATCACCGAATTACCAACCTCGACCAAACATAATGACGCCATCATGGTAGTGGTGGATAAATTGAGCAAGTCCACCCACTTTATCCCCATCAATTAAAATTGTAAGGCAATAGACATCCCCAACGTATTCCTGAAGGAGATATTTAAACTGCATGGTATGCCAAAAGAGATCGTGTCTGACAGAGACACGAAATTCACTTCCAACTTTTGGAAATCACTAATGGCGGGTTTAGAGACCAAATTGTTGTTTAGAACCACCTATCACCCTCAAACCGATGGAAATATAGAAAGAGTGAATCAAATACTAGAAGACATGCTAAGAATGCATGTAATGCATCAATCCAAGAAGTGGTAAGACTACTTGCCACTGGTGGAATTCGCCTACAACAACGACTACCAATAATCCTTAAAGATGAGTCCCTTCGAAGTCCTCTATGGTAGGCTGTGCAATACTCCTATCAGTTGGAGTAATCCCATAAACATAATTTCTTTTGGACCTGACATGTTGAAAGAAATGGAATAGCAAGTGACTCATATAAAACGAAACCTGAAGGTCGCTCAGGACCAACAAAAAATCTACGCCAACGGAAAGAGAACCCCAAGAGAGTTCAATATGAGAGACCATGTATATCTCAGAGTTATACCTAGAAAGAGCTCTCTAAAAATGGGAGCTTGTGCCAAGTTGTCACCTTGGTATTGTTGACCCTTTGAAGTTATAGATAGAGTGGGACCTGTAGCCTATACGCTAGCACTTCCTCCCACAGTAAAAGCACATAATGTTTTCCATGTTTCATTATTGAAGAAATATGTATATGATTCTAATCATATAATCGACTGGTCTGTGATCCAGGTGAACCCGAGGGAGAGTTCCTACCAGAAACTCAATTCATATTGGATAGAAAGGAAGCCCCACTCCAGAACTGAACCATTGCACAGGTGAAGGTGTAGTGGAGACATTTTGGCCCAGAAGAGGCTACATGGGAATTGGAGGATGCCATGAAATAGGCATATACGATTTTGTTTACTTCTGTACATACATATCATATTGATAGATACAACATCGAGGACGATGTTCCATTAAGGGGGAGGGAATTGTAACGCCCTGTTTCCCCCAGTCTATAAAAATAAATATACTAGCCAAGAACTATGGAAAACTCAAAGATGTGAATGTGTGATTTGAATGGACCTTAGTAAAAGGTCGACGAATGTAAATAATGTTATGAATATATGTTATAGGACTGTTGAGAGGGGGATGTGCTGAAAAAGAGACCATGATGGCTGAAGAAAGGCGCTGGAAGGCACCTGGAATGGTGGAGTTAACTTCCACCGAACCAAAATGTATTTGGCCTTCACTGGCCTGGATAACCAAGAGCGGCTCGCTGGCCCCGAAATGAATTACTCACCAGGTTGGTAGGTGAAGAGGATCCTCATGAGTTAATGAGGAATGGAGATGAATTGCCCATCTGTGGATGCCTCAGACCTGACCACCGTGGGGAATTTCGTGCCACACACAACCTTGCACGGAAAGAAAAGGCAAGAAAGAGGTGTGGGAGGGGGACAGACACAACAAAGATCGCAAGAGGGGAGAAAATCGGAAGAACTCTAGAAAAATATACAGAGTGATTGATGAGCAAAGAAGAAGGAGAGTAACCTTCATTCTCGACTCCTGAAAAACAGAGACTCAGTCTCACAACATCGTGGTATAAGATCAGGGGTGGCTAGTGGTAAATCCATTCGAAATCGTGATGCAGGAGCATCACCAACTCATCAAGCGAGCCAACGCGGAAGCAGAAGATAGCTGGACGAACTAGCACAAATTTTGAAATTACTTCGGATTTGATGCCCGAACATTAATGTGGAAATTTAATGAAGTGCACTTGTAAATGTAAATGGACCTTGAGCCATACGCTCTCATCCTTAGTAAGTAGAGGCATTTAAGGTAGTTAATGTAAAGTAGATAGAATTTAATTCTAGATTAGACTGTTCGAGAGCGCAAGAGGGAAATGGGATATAGACACCCTCATTGTGCATTTGTAACATTATGGAAGAGTATGAGCATGTGTGTATGAAGAACACAGGAGAGAAGCAGAGAGCCGTGTAAGAACACCCATGTACAGATATTTGAATTAATAGAAGAAGCTTTGATTAAAATTCATGGTTTTGTGTTTGTTCTCTGTGTATTAAATGTTGATATGCTCATGAATGTTTGCTTCCTGTTATACATTTTCTTTATGTGTTGTGTATGTGATTTCATACCTTGAGTTTGAAGGATGAAGGGAAGAAGGAATGAGTTTCAATTGTTTCTCTATTTGAGCCAGAGAATTCCTGCAAGGAGTGCAGTTGAAGTGTCCGCAAGGAGTGCGTTGAAAAAGGGTTCAGATAGAGATATCTTTTGTTCTCATTCATCCTGAAGGTGCAGCTGGGCACAGGAGTCGTGCAAGGAGTGCATAGGCCAAGTGAATTTCAAGGTTGTGAACCTGAGCGAGAGATTGAACGACTGTTGCTGCAGGAGTGCGCAGAGTCAAAAGACATCAACACTTAGGAAGTGTCTGAAGGTTGCCGCAAGGAGTGCAGGCAAGAGGTCTTTCTAAGAAGACGCAGAGTCGTGGAAAAGATCAGAAGGTGCAGGACCTTCGAGTAATCGCAAAGAGAAGCACAGGGAGTTTGTGCCATGAAGTTTTTAAACAAGCATCGCAAGTAGTGTGCAGGTGGAAAAGTCTTCGAGGAGGAGTACTTGGTTTATTTCGTAGAATCTCATCAAAAGAAATGGACGGTCAGCATTCTCCGAGGGGAATTCGCGACATCCCGTGGATCAGCAGATCTCACAAAGGTGCAAGGGAGATACTGTAAGTATTCTCAAGAGGCTCAAAGCTCAGGAGGGATAGAGCCATTGATCCAAGCCAGCCAGGGTCGTTGGATCACTTGCGGAATCGCCTATCGGGATTTTGTGAGGGAAGAGTCGAAGATTTGGCAACGAAAATCACGATATTGCGATACGCGATATCCTAATAGGTACGAGAAGAGTGTGGGGCCACAGGGGTCAGAGTGGAGGATAGGTGGCACACCTTATCGGGGTTTTGTGGCAGGAAGGCCCGAAACAAATGCATTAGGATTCGCGATCTTGCGAACCCCGAATTGCCAATGACGCGAAGCATTGAATAGTCAACTCGCGCATGCATTGGAGTTTCAACGTATCGGGCATCGGGAGTCAGGGATACAAGTTGTTTGATATCGCGAGTAGCGCAATCGCGATAAGGAAAGTTCTGAAATAGAAGGAAAGGTCAGCGTTGACTGTCATCAGGTCTCGAGGACTCGAGGGTATAATGCTCGACCACTGACCTCGGGAAGTCGCGAAGTCCGATCCTCCGAGTGCAGAGAGGGGATCACGTGAAGAGTTCTGTGGGTGCAGATTTCCCAATAGGGAAATAGAAGAACCTTGGTGTTCTTCGAGCTGTGGTAAAAAATAAGATCCTGTGAGTGGACGTGCTTGCGAGCGCGTGCTACGTCAAGTTTGGTATTAGAACACAGAAATAATCTTTTCTTTTTGTAGCAGGGAGAAGGGAATTCACTATGCCGCCAAGGAGAGACAGATAATCACCCGATCCGGAGGATAGGGAAATGGCGAGAAGAAGAGGTAGGCAAATGACTGATCCAGTCATGGAGAGACAAATGCGTGATCTCCGAGCAAGACTCGAAGACATGGAGACAGCGCAAATATGCACAACCAGTGCATGGGATCTCAGTGATTCCGAGAGCGAAGCTGAGGCTGAACGCGAAGAAGAAGTTGCAACCAAAGATGCATCAAACAAGCATTTGATCAAAGCTATTTCCAGGATGGGTGCAAGAGAAAATATGGACATTCCAGTTTGCGAGGGGAACTTGGATGCAGAGGAGCTTCTAGATTGTATTAGAGATCTAGACACATACTTCGACTATGAAGATGTCGAAGAAGACAAGAAAGTCAAGCATGTTGTCACATGCTTGAAGGGACATGCAACATTGTGGTGGGATGAACTACAAGCTAATAGACACTGCAAGGGAAAGTAGAAGATCAAGAGATGGGATAGGATGATCGCGAAGATGAAGGAAAAATTCATCCCGAGGGATTATCAAATTACTTTGTTCAGGAGAATGCAGAACCTGAGACAGAAGTTGATGACAGTAAAAGAATACATTGATGAATTCTATAAACTGAATATCGGGGCAGGTCATCGGGAGAGCGATGATGAAAAAGTTTCCAGATATATGAATGGCCTAAGATATGATATCTAGGATGAGATGAGCATGGTAACCATCCGAATAGTGGAAAATGCTTATCAGATGGCTCTGAAAGCTAAGGAAAAGCTGAGCCGAAAGAAGAGTCAGAGGGGCAAAGGTAGAAGTCAGCCCAGAGGCAAAGCAGTTTCCTAGGACAAATATCAGAAGCCCAAGGAGGAATGGAAGAAATCTCAGACTTGAATAGAAAGAGGTGGAACCTCACAGAGAGGACCATATGCTGAACAGAGAGGGCAGCATAATGAGTAGAGAGGAGATTATGCTGACAACAACACTTTTCCTCATACTAAAGGTAGAGGAAGAGGAAGAGGTGGAGTAATCGCATGCTTCACATGTGGGAAGAATGGGCACAAGTATTATGAGTGTCCAGAGAAAAAGAAGGACATTGGGGAAGCTCACATCGCCGAGGCCCAGAGGCGAGATGTTGAGGCAGAAGACACTGAAGGCGGAAGATCGTTGATGATGTAAAAAGTCCTTTTGACACCTGAGAAGGAGGTGGAAAGTTCAGTCCAAAGGACTAGACTTTTCAGGACTGCTTGCAAGACCAAGGACAGGGTGTGCAAGGTCATCATAAATAGTGGTAGCATGGATAATCTCGTTTCTACGGAGATGGTAGAGAAGCTGGAGCTGGAGACGACTGATCATCCAAGCCCATACAGAGTTTTGTGGCTACAGAAAGGACACCAGGTAACTGTCACAAAACAATGTTTAGTTGAATTCAAGATAGGAGGATATAATGATAAGATCTTATGTTATGTCATTCCTATGGATGTTTGTCATCTATTGCTGGGTAGAACATGGAAATATGACAGGAATGTGATTCATGATGGGCGAATGAACACATACACCCTGGAGAAGAGTGGGAGGACACACATGTTTCTTCCGATAAAGGATAAGGAGGTGAATCTAGAGGTAAGCAACATAGTACTTCTCATGAGTGGGAAGGAACTTCTTACAGAGGTGAAGAAGAAGGAGGATCCACAGTTCATTGTGGTAAGAAATCCAAGGATTGTTCTGACTAGCACAAGAGTGGATGATTTACCAGAATAAGTTTAGGAACTACTGGAAGAGTTCGCTGACATCATAGTGGATGAACTAACTCGTTCATTGCCACTGATCAGGAGTGTGAGCCATCATATTGATCTCATACCAGGAGCCAGCTTGCCAAATAAAGCTATGTACAGATTGACGCTGCAAGAGAATGAAGAAGTTAAGAGGCATGTCCAGGAGCTGTTGGACAAAGGTTTGGTCAGGGAAAGCTTGAGTCCATGTGTTGTTCCAACAGTACTCAGTCCGAAGAAAGACGGAGGCTGGAGGATGTGTACCGACTCAAGCGCGATCAACAAGATAACCATCAGGTACAGATTTCCATTGCCGAGGATGGATGATCTGATGGATTGTTTAAGTGGAGCCAAATATTTCTCAAAGATTGACTTGAAGAGTGGATATCACCAAATTCGCATGAGAGAAGGTGATGAATGGAAAAAAGCATTCAAAACAAACGAAGGGTTGTATGAATGGCTTGCTATGTCGTTTGGCTTAACAAATGCGCCAAGTAACTTCATGAGGTTGATGAACGAAGTCCTGAGGGATTTCATCGAGAAATTTTTCATTTTGTATTTGGATGACATACTGATTTACAGTAAAATAGTGGCAGAGCATCTGAAGCATTTGGCTATAGTGATGCAAAAATTGCAGTAGGAGAAGTTGTTGATAAATATGAAGAAATCCTCATTCATGAAGACAAAACTCATTTACTTGGGGTTTGTTATTTCGACAAATGAGTTGAGGATGGATCCAGATAATGTGGAAGTGATCAAGAATTGGCCATCACCAAAGAATATCTTTGAGGTTAGAAGTTTTCACGGGTTGGCTAGTTTCTACCGAAAATTCATCAGGAATTTCAGTGGAATTAGCGCAGCGATGATGGATACCATGAAGAAAAGACATAAATCTTTTCACTGGACAGAAGAAGCTGAAAAGAGTTTTAATTTGTTGAAGAGGAAGATCATGGAACAACCAGTTCTGGTGTTGCCGGATTTCCAAAGGACATTTCAGGTGAAATGCGATGCAAGCGAATTTGCAATCGAGGCGGTCTTGAGTCAGGAAGACAGGCAGATAGCGTACTTTAGCAAGAAGTTGAATGAAGCAAAGGTGAAGTATTCCACATATGATAAGGAGTTTTATGCCATCATACAGGCATTGAAGAAGTGGAGGCATTATTTGATTCCGAAAGAATTTGTTCTATACAGTGACAACCATGCACTGCAGTTTGTGACTCAACAGGAGAATTTGAATTAGAAACATGTCAAATGGGTAGAATACATGCAAAATTTCACTTTTGTGATTAAACATATTTTTGGAACTTCTAACAAAGTTGTTGATGCTTTGAGCAGGAAGTGTTTGCTGTTGCAGGAGTTCAAAGTCAAAACGCTGGGTTTTGATGATCTCAGGGACATGTACAGAGATGATCCAGATTTTTAGGAGGCATATGAAGCAGCTGAGAATCCAGTTCTCAGAGACAGGAGCCCGTGGATAGAATACATGATCCAGGAAGGATTGTTGTTTAGAGGCAATCAACTGTGTATTCCAAAATGCTCCATGAGGGAGAACTTGCTGAAGGAGAAACACAGTGGAGGATTGGCAGGGCATTTTGGTCATGAAAAAACATTCGCAAAGCTGAACGAATCATATTTTTGGACGATAATGTGAGCATACATCAAGATATTTGTGGATAGATGCAAAATTTTCTAGCATTCGAAGGGGAGAAAGCAGAATGCGGGGTTTTATCAACCATTGCCCATACCAGAGAGGCCATGGGATGTGATTAGCATGGATTTCATATTGGGGTTGCCAAGAACACAAAGACGTTATGATTCAATCTTTGTGGTGGTGGATAGATTTTCTAAGATGGCACACTTTATCCCATGTCAGAAAACTAGTGACACAACTCACATCGCAAACCTGTTTTTCAAAGAAGTCATTCTACTTCACGTCTTACCAAGGAGTATATTTTCGGACAGAGCTACGAAGTTCATAGGGAATTTCTGGAGAACCTTATGGAAGAATCTTGGAACTAACTTGTTATTTAGTTCGGCTTATCATCCTCAGACGGATGGACAGACAAAAGTGGTAAATAGAAGTCTGGGAGATTTGCTGAGAAGCTTGGTGACAGAGCACCACAGCGGTTGGGACAATATATTGCCGCAGACAGAGTTTGCATATAATGACTCAATGAACAGGAGCACAGGGAAAAGTCCATTTCAGATTGTTTATGGCGTGCAGCCGAGAGGAATTTCTGAACTGAAAAATTCAGAACAGAATGCAACTAGGAGTGCTAGTGCAGAAGATTTCGTAGAAGCGATGAAGGAAGTTCACAGCCGGGGTAAGGAGCGGTTGCAGAATTTAGGTCAGGAGTACAAGCGCAAAACCGATCAGCATAGAAGACAACTTCAGTTCGAGGTTGGTGATCTAGTTCTGGCACATTTGAGGAAAGAAAGGTTCCCGAGGGGAACATATAATAAGTTAAATATGAAGAAAATCGGACCCTGCAAGGTCTTGAAGAAAATTGGAGAAAATGCTTACGAGATTGAATTACCCGATGGGATTGGAATTTCTCCGATATTCAATGTCTCAGATTTGTACCCATATAATGCTGAGGAAAAAGAGACTGAAGATGAATAGTCATAGGTTCAGTGGTGAAAGAAAATATCAGTTGTAGAAAATCCACAGATGAAGCGCATACTGGATAAAAGAATTGGTAAGAAGACCAGAAGGAAAGAATATTTTGAATATTTGGTCAAATGGAAAGGCCATCCAGTTGAAGATGCCAGCTAGGAGATGGAAGGAGAGATACAAAATCATGGACAGACCATGCATGAGCTCATGGACAAGAGCCCATGAATTTTTTCAAGCCAAGGAGTATGATGCAGGAGCATCGCCAACTCATCAAGCGAGCCAGTGCGGAAGCGAAAGACAACTGGACAAACCAGCACAAATTTTGAAATTACTTCGGATTTGATGCGTGAACATTAATGTGGAAATTTAATGAAGCACACTTGTAAATGTAAATGGAACTTGAGCCATATGCTCTCGTCCTTAGTAAGTAGAGGCATTTAAGGTAGTTAATGTAAAGTAGATAGAATTTAATTCTAGATTAGATTGTTTGAGAGCGCAAGAGGGAAACGAGATATAGACACCCTCATTGAGCATTTGTAACATTATGGAAGAGTATGAGCATTTTTGTATGAAGAACACAGGAGAGAAGCACAGAGCTGTGTAAGAACACCCATGTACAGATATTTGAATTAATAGAAGAAGCTTTGATTCAAATTCATGGTTTTGTGTATGTTCTTTGTGTATTAAATGTTGATATGCTCATGAATGTTTTCTTCCTGTTATACATTTGATTTATGTGTTGTGTATGTGATTTCATGCCTTGATTTTGAAGGTTGAAGGGAAGAAGGAATGAGTTTTAATTGTTTCTCTATTTGAGCCAAAGAATTCCTGCAAGGAGTGCAGTTGAAGTGTCCGCAAGGAGTGCATTGACAGAAGGTTCAGATAGAGATAGCTTTTGTTCTCATTCATCTTGAAGGTGCAGCTGGGCACAGGAGCCATGCAAGGAGTGCGCAGGCCAAGTGAAGTTCAGGGTTGTGAACTTGAGCGAGAGATTGAACGACTGTTGCTGCAGGAGTGCGCAGAGTCAAAAGACTTCAACACTTAGGAAGTGTCTGAAGGTTGTCGCAAGGAGTGCGGGCAAGAGGTCTTTCTAAGAAGACGCAGAGTCATGGAAAAGCTCAGAAGGCACAGGACCTTCGAGTAATCGCAAAGAGAAGCACAGGGAGTTTGTGCTGTGAAGTGTTTAAACAAGCATCGCAAGTAGTGTGCAGGTGGACAAGTTTTCGAGGAGGAGTACTTGGTTCATTTCGCATAATCTCATCAAGAGAAATGGATGGTCAGCATTCTCCAAGGGGAATTCACGACATCCCGTGGATCGTCAGATCTCACAAAGGTGCAGGGGAGATACTATAGGTATTCTCAAGATGCTCAAAGCTAAGGAGGGATAGAGCCATTGATCCAAGCCAGCCAGGGCCGTTGGATCACTCTTGGAATCGCCTATCGGGATTTCGTGAGGGAAGAGTCAAAGATTTGGCAACGTAAATCACGATATTGTGATACGCGATATCCTGATGAGTATGAGAAGAGTGTGGGGCCATAGGGGTCAGAGTGGTGGACATGTGGCACACCTTATCAGGGTTTCGTGGTGGGAAGGCCCGAAACAAATGCATTAGGATTCACGATCTTGCGAACCCTGAATTGTCGATGAGGCGAAGCATTGAATAGTCAACCCGCGCATGCCTCAGAGTTTCAACGTATTGGGCATCGGGAGTCGGGGATACAAGCTGTATGATATCGCGAGTAGCGCAATCGCGATAAGGAAAGTTCTGAAATAGAAGGAAAGGTCAGCGTTGACTATCATCGAGTCTCGGGGACTTGAGGGTACAATGCTCGACCACTGACCTCACGAAGTCGCGAAGTCTGATCCTCCGAGTGCAGAGAGGGGATCGCGTGAAGAGTTCTGTGGGTGCAGATTTCCCAATAGGGAAATAGAAGAACCTTGGTGTTCTTCGGGCTGTGGTAAAAGATAAGATCCTATGAGTGGACGTGCTTGCGAGTGTGTGCTGCGTCAAATCGCTAAGCCTATGGTTTTTCTGATAAGTGTTTATATCTTGTGTCTTGCATTGAATATCTTGGAATATATGCTCATGGTTTGAACACTTATGAATGGTTTTTGTGTAGAAATGTCTACATGGTGTTTTGATCGGAAATGGTGGTTGCATGCTTATGTTGGAATGACCACATTCGGTTTATATATACGTGTGTGTGTGTGTGTGTGTGTGTGTGTGTGTGTGTGTTTGTGTGTGAATGAAGTCAACTTTCAAGTCTGTTCTCGAGAGATTTGTTCCCATTAATTACCTCTTATGCTGCCCTAGATAGATTCCCCACAGGGACACCCTTTAGGGATCGTTCCCTTACATTCTAGAGCCAGGGTAAGTTCCTTGAAAGGACTACTGCCTTCGTAAAATCCTGAATTTTCTTATTTTATATCACAGACGTTAACAACTTAGGGATTTAAGAAGACCTCTCAGTCTGGTCATAAAAACTGGTGAAAATCTGCCTGGGAACCCGATGAAGGACTTTAAGGCCTAAGTTTGAAAACCCTACACGAGAGAGAGTGGGTCTCTTAGAGCTCATTATTTTGACATTTCGGTACTCGGGACACCTATGGGTAAGTTCCCTTGTACTCACCAGTCCCGAAATCCTGATTAGCGAAACCACAAAATGAGTATAACGTGATTAGTTGTGATGTTTTGGCGTTTCGGTACTCAGGACACCTAAGCGTAAGTTCCCTTGTACTCACCAGTCCCAAAATCCCGATTAGCGAAACCCCGAAATGAGTATAGCATGATTAGTTGTGATGTTACAGCATTTTGATATCCCAGACACCTAAGGGTAGGTTCCCTTGTACTCACCAGTCCCGAAATTCCAATTAGCAAAACCCCAAAATGAGTATAGCATGATTAGTTGTGATGTTTTGGTGTTTCGGTACCTGGGACACCTAAGGATAAGTTCCCTTGTACTCACCAGTCCATAAATCCTGATTAGCGAAACCCCGAAATGAGTATAGCGTGATTAGTTGTGATGTTTCAGTGTTTTGGTTCCTGGGACACATAAGGGTAAGTTCCCTTGTACTCACTAGTCCTGAAATCCCGATTAATGAAACCCCAAAATTAACTAGCATGGATGAGTTGTGATGTTTCAGAGGTTCGGTACCTAGGATACCCTTCCTCTTGCTAAATGCACGAATGAGATCCTTTCAGAGGATCTAAGGTCTATTATGATCATTAAATTGGATGAAGAAATGTAGGCATTAATGCCTCGAACCCTTTTAACCTTCATAAGTAGCGAAGAAATTGGGACCATCAATTCCAAGACTCATGGGAGTACCAGGACCGTCCAGCTATAGAATACACATGGCGGCCGGTAAGCGTTTCAGCACCCAAGAGATCAGAGGGTAAGAACCCTTGTCCTCACGACTCGCGAAATCCTGACATATGAAATCTCGGAATGCTAGCATGTGGGTAAGTTATGATTTTTCAATGCTATGGCACCCAGGGTACCTAAGTGCGAGTTTCCTTGTACTCGCATGTCCCGAAATCCCGACATGAGAAATCCCAAAATAACAGCGTATGGCTAAATTGTTGATTAAGGTTGGTTGTCAATGATGTCAACCCTTGAAGACCCGTAGCACAAAGTTTTGGGTAATGGACCCAATAGTGTTTGATGTAAATATGACTCATTATTTTTTTTTCATGTTTTATAAGAAGTAAATATGGATGAACTCCAAAGTGGTCCCCTTATGGTGAAAGCCCTCACGGGAAGACGCTTTGTGGAGTAAGAGAACCCATGCTTAATTGTGGAATAAT